>RJWT010031440.1:0-14378 GCA_004365215.1 Cuniculus paca | reverse complement strand
AATCCAAGAGCAACATCAAAGACAATAGAAGAACCAAAGAGAGGATCAGGTCATTTTTCCTAGGTTGTCTGAGGACAACATTATCACCATTTTCACTTACCTGGAGGGAGAAACAGAGACCCAGAAAGATGCAGAGCCCCTAGAAGTTCTCCAACCAGCTCCAGGCTGACCTTAGACCAGGACCTGCCTCTTCTCCGAAATCCAATGCCCCACTAAAGAAATAAATGATTCAGTAAATGACTCTTGGAAGGATGTAAGGCAAACTTCATTTAGGACCATCATGATAGATATGGTCCACTGCAGTGGGATTTTGCAATGGGAGAGATAGGCTGACCTCAGTTACGAATACAGTATGGACGAATGGGAATTTATGGCCAAGGAGCAGGGTGGAATAAGTGGATGGCAGACTATGAAGAGGAGACTCTGGTTAAACTAATTTAATAGTATTCTTGCTGAAGACAGGCCAGGGTGGTCAGATGCCACTCTACGTTACTGGGAGATGGTAGAAGATGAGGAACCAATTGAATATGAAGGGAGGACAGAGAGCAAGGACAGGGAACTCTTGCCAAACCAACTTAACAAGGTTCCTGTGAAACTGGGTTTACAAGGAAATGCAGAGAGGCCTAGGAGGAGATTCGAGAACTTGACTAAAGTATGGGCAAGCAGAGAATCTTCGTTAGCTCTGTCCAGACTTTCTCCTCCCTCATTCAATTGTTTAACACTCTAGGGTTTTCACAGCACAGAAATACAACTTGAAAAAGCTTAAACCACAAGGGAAGTCATTGAAGTATTAAAAGGACATTAAGGCAGATCTCAGAGTGAGACTCAGAAGCCAGACTCGTGTGTGTGTGTGTGTGTGTGTGTGTGTGTGTGGTGGGGTGTTACAGACAGTGACTGGGCCACTTCCTAGCCATGTAACCCACAGCAAGTGAGGTCACCTATCGCTGCTGCAATTTTCTTTATCTTTAGGACAGAGCTTAAAGTGATACCTCCTTCGTTGAGTTATTGGGTGAAGTCAGTGAATTAGGGCAAAGGTTGTTCACAGTAAGAAAAATATTTCATAGTGACCCAGTACGTACATAAATGTAAAACACAAGTCTGCAAGACAACATTTGTCCTTACTATGTGTGATATGCACTGATATTTTCTGTTCTAGTTTAGTCTGGTCTAGAGAAGCCTATTTTGTTTATTTAAAAATATCGGTACCCACTTTTTAAAAAGATTTCATGACTACTCCTCACCCGTCGTAGGTTATAGTTTAAGTGTGAAAATTATTAATGTCTGTTAGGAGCTTCAGCTGGTACATAGTAAGTCTTAGTAATTATTAGCTATTCTTACTGTGGTTGTTATGAGGAGCTGATGGAGAAATACTAGAGGAGCTTGATCCCAGCAGGTACTTCAGGATAACTAAGAGTCTCTCTCCAGCCTCTGTCTCTGACCTTGGCTTTTCTTTGAATGTCAGCATCCTTGGTACTCTGGCCTGCAGGCTTCACTGTAAGGCCTGGAATATAGGAAGGATGCTGACACCAGCATGCTAGACCTTACTCCTCTTCCTGGGCCCACAGGGAAGTTACATTTTACAGGTCTTTGGCATCTAGATGGGGCCATGTGGCTAGTCCTTGCTAGCAGCATGTGGATAGAAGAAACCCATGATCCAAGACAGTTAAAATGAAAATTTCTCCATTCATTCATTCACTCACTCACTCACTCACTCATTCATCCATTCTCTCTCTCCCTCCCGCCCTCTTTCCATCTCTCCTGCTCTCTCTCTTTAATCTGCCGGCTGGTTGAGGGCAGTGTACCCTTGGAGCCATGTGTTAAGGATTGTGGAATAAAAGGGATATGTGCAGGAAAGGAAGTAGGATTATCATTATTTGCAGAAGACATGATCTTCTACATAGAAGACCCAAAAGTCTATGAAGAGACTCCTAGAATTATTAACCAAATTCAGCAAAGAAGCAGGACACAAAATCAACACACTAAAATCAATAGTATTCCTGTGCACCAATAATGAACACACTGAAAAAGAACTTAGGAAAAAATACCATTCAAAATAGAACCAAGAAAAATCAAATACTTAGAAATTAACCTAAGGAAGTGAAAGACCTCTACAGAGTCAAAATGGCCCTAATGAGCTGGGATGTGTTTGTGCATTCAAAATCAAGCAAGAGCTAAGTCAGTGCGCTTGGATCCACTCTGCTGATTAAATGCAGTTAGAGAGAAAGTTCTTTTGGGGGGGCTGTGTAGCTTTGTGTAGCTTTCCTGAGGGGCTTTGCAGCTCAGTACAAAGGCCATGGGTTTCAAAATTGATATACAGAGTTAATGCAATCTCAATCAAACTCTCAACAGCATTCTTCACAGAACTGGAGAAAACAATCTTAAAATTTACATGAAACCAGATTAGACCCAGAGTAGCTAAAGCAATCATGGGCAATAAGAGCAAAGCTGGAGCATCACATTATTGGACTTCAAGTTATACTACAAAGTGATACAAACAGCGTGAGGCTAGCACATAAACAGACTTTTCCTTATCTTCCTAGGTCCTGCATGATCTGCACGGCTTACCAGAAAGGCTGGCTAGTTCCTGGCACAAAAACAGACGTGAGCATCAATGGAACAGAATAGAGGATGCAGAAACAACCCTAAGCACATTTAACTATTTGACCTATGAAAATGGGGCCAAAAACAAACACTGGAGGAAAGTTGGCCTCTTTATTAAATGGTGCTGGGGAAATTGGCTATCCACATGCAGAAGATTTCATCTAGACCCATATCTCTCACCATGTACTAAACTATAATCAAAATGGGTCAAAGAACTAAATGTTAAAACAGAAACATTTAACCTTCTAGATGACAAAATAGATAAAATTCTTGCAATCAGAGGCATAGGCAAAGATTTTCTGAACAGAACCCCAGTTGCATAAGAAATAGTACCAAGAAAGCAACAGATAGGATCAAATCAAATTAAAAATCTTCTGCACAGCAAAAGAAACAATCAACAGAGTGAAAAAACAACCTCAGAAAGGGAAAATTTTTGCCAACTATTCCAGAAAGTTAATTTCTGGAATATATAAAGAACTAAAAAATTAGAGCCCCCGAATAAAAAACACATTCAAAAAATTGGCAACTAAATGAAGACACTTTGCAGAAGTACAAATGGTCAATATGGCTATTAGAGAAATGTAAATTAAAACAACACTGACTCTTATCCCAAAAGAATGGTTATCATTGAAAAATCAGATAATAGGAAATGCTGGGAAGGCTGTGGAGGAAAAGGAACCTTTCTACATTTTTTGGTGGGAATATAAACTAGTACAACCACTATGAAAATCAGTATGGAAATTCCTTAAAAAACTAACATTAGAAATTCCACTTGACTCTGCTATTCCCCTTCTCATTATCTTCTCCCAAAGTACCATATTGCGGTGATACATGCATGCTCATGTTTATAACTGCATAATTCATATTGCTAAATCTTGAAAGTGGCCTGTATGTCCATCAACAGATGAATGAATAAATAAGATGTGGTATTTATACATAATTGAATACTACTTTGTCATAAAGCAAGGTAAATTTGAGTCATTTGTAGGAAAATAGATGCACCTTGAAACCCATGGCCCAAGGCAGTTAAAATGAAAACTTCTCCATTCATTCATTCATTCATTCACTCATTCATTCATTCATTCTCTCCCTCTCTCTCTCCATCTCTTCTTCTCTCTCTCTTTAATCTGCCGGCTGGCTGAGGACAGTGTACCCTTGGAGCCATGTGTTAAAGATTGTGGAATAAAAGGGATATGTGCAGGAAAGGAAGAAGTAGAATTATCATTACTTGCAGAAGACATGATCCCCTACATGGAAGACCTAAAAACTCCAATATGGTTATAATGTTAAGTGAAATCATGCACACAAGCTAAATAGTGCATTCTTTCTCTTCTACAAAAAACACAAAATATAAATAAAGAGAAAAGAAAAGATAGTAGGAAGTAGGGAGATCTTTCTCAGATGAGAAAGAGATCAAGAGATGGAGGGAGCAGAGAGACAGGGATGAAAAAAGGAATAAGATGTGTTTTGTACATGTGCCTACCCCCTACGAGAAATGTAAGCATTATGTACTACAAACACATACAAATAAAAATTTTTTTTAACTTAAAAAAATAAAGAAAGATAGGAGAACCACTGAGAATGGTAGAAGATGTCTTGAAAGGCTGAGGCAGGCTTGCAAACCAGCCTAGGTAACTTAGAAAGACTCTATCTAAAAAACAAAGAAACAAACGAAACACTCCCACCCACCCACAAATAGATACTGGAACCACATGCTAGAATTAGGGTCCATGAATTCTATGAATGACTTTATAGAGCTTTTTACTTGCAAAGGCACAGTTTAGCACAAGATTGAGAGTTGTGACTAAGAACACATGGCCTCATTCTCCTGTCTTTGTGCTGCTGCAACAGAACACCCAAGACTGTGCAATTCATACAGAACAGAAATGCACTGGCCCACAGCTCCAGAGACTGGGAAGTTTATTATCAACATGCTGGCATCTGACAAGGGCCTTCTCACTGCACTGTGACAGGGTGGACGGTATCATTTGGCAGAGGGTGGTAAGAGGTTGATCTGTTTCTTTCAGAACAGCCCCTATCCCACCCATGATGGAGGAGTCTTCAGGGCATCACCTCTCAAAAGTGCCTCCTCTTAACACGGTTACAATGGCAAAAATTTCAATGTGAGTTTTAGAGGGGGCATTCAAATCATAGCAATCCCCAAAGCAAAAAAATATTTACCGTTTAATTTTTTAAGTTTAAAAAAAACATTTATCACTCCTGTTCTTAATTAAAAAATAAAATCCCTTGGGCAGCCAACTTCTGTCAGGTATCCTTGGCTGGATCAGTCTTATAGCTGAGGAGAGTGAGGTGATGTGATTGGCCAAGTTTGGCCCCAATGCTTCCTCTTTAGCCAATCAGGGCAGCCAGGAAGATAGTCATAGTCAGATAGCTATAACAAAGGGAGATATTATGTCTCCCCACAATTTATTTATTAAAGCCCTAACTCCCAGTGTGACTCTAGAGACTTTACTTAGGTAATTAAGGTTAAATGAAGTCGTAAGAATGGGGCCCAACGCCCATAGGACTGGTGATCCCCAGAACTGCAAAGTGAAAAAAATTAATAAAAAGGAAGAAAAGCCCTCTTTCTCTTTCTACATGTTTACATAAAGAAAAGGTCAAGTGAGGACACAGTGAGAAGTTTCCCTCTGCAAGCTGAAAAGAGAGCTCGCCAGAATCCAACCCTGCTGGCATCTTGATCTTGGACTTCCAGCTTCCAGAACTGTAAGAAGCAAATATCTGTGGTTTAATCTACTTAGTCTGAGCATTTTGTTATAGCAGTCTGAGCAAATGAATACCAGAGGAGTGGTTTACGAAAAGATATGTGTTGGTTGCGGGCAGGGGGAGTATGGACATAGTGCCTTGGCACTGCAAGAACCATAGGTAGCCAGGCACCATTTCTCCCATCCTCCAATTTGTGTCTGCTGTGCTATTACCAAGGTCTATTCACCAAGATGATTATACACAGGAATATTTATACTGCCAGACAGAAACGGCAGCAAACTCACTCTGGTGGGGAGTTATAGATAAAGTCAAAAGTGGAGCTCAGGTTTGCTTTCTCCTGCCACGATATTCTTGGCGTGGGCCCCAGTGATAGCCCCAAACATTCTCTCTAGTACTTAGGTTATTTTGGTACTCATTTTTCTTGTACTCATATACTTAGATTGTTTTCCTAGTACTCATATACTTAGGTCATTTGCCTGGTACTCATATACTTACGGTACATATACACATGGTGTGTTCACATCCATATTGGTTCACATCAGAAAGTAAGGAACTGCTCAAAAGAAGGATGGGAATATGTCAAAAGAACACCAGAGCTGACTTGAAGAGGCTCCCAATGGTCAAATCAGGGAAAATTTAAAAATCAAAATTAATAATGATTTATAACCCATTGAAAAAAGCAAAAATCTGTGAGTTCATACTGACATAAATAAGTACATAAATTGGGGAGAAGAAAGTTTTTTTTCCTTACAGTGAAATACCAATTATTAAATACGGAAAGAATGAGTTTGAAAACCACTGAAGGATGGTATTATTCATGGGCAAAGCTTGATGAGGAACTGGTTAGTAGTGTGGTTCTCAAGTGATTTTTCTAGTTACAAAGGTATCTAATAAAGGATCAAAGTAGACATCACCAATATTGGGATAAACTGACATCATGTGCTTCCTGATCTGATGTACTAAATCAGGGATGTGGAGAGAGAGAGGGGGAGAGAGACAGAGACAGAGACCGAGAGAATGACGGGGACTTGTTTGCTCAGGGTGCTGGCAGTTGAAGGCTGAATGAAATTTTTTAAAAATTTAAAAATAGTGCTAATGATCCAGGCACTTCGGAAGCTGAGGCAGGATGATTGCTGTGAGTCCAAGGCCAGCCTGTGCTGCATAGTCATGTCAAGGCCGGCTTGAACTACAAAGTGAGACTGTCTCAAAAACAATTCCCAGGTGTGATGGCGTACGCCGGTAACCGCAGCACTTGGGAGGCTGAGACAGGAGGATCACCACAAGTTCAAGGTTATCCTGGGCTACAGAGTGAGTTCAAGGCCAGTTTAAACTACATAGTGAGACCCTGTCTCAAATACAAAAAACAGCAACAACAAATGCCAGGTATGGTGGTACACGCCTGTAATCCCAGAAGCAGGGGTAGGAAGATTACAGGTTTGAGCCCAACCTGGGAAACTTAGTGATTCAGCGAGATCTTGTTTCAAAATAAAAAAATTAAATTAAATTTTAAAAGGGCTGTGATGTAGCTCAGTGTGAAGGCTGTAGTTTCAATGCCCATTACAAAAAAAAGTAATGTGGACTAAAAGTGATTTGCTTTTTATTATTGCTTTGTGGCAGTGACAACCAGTATCAGTTTTCTCTGAAATCATGTTTGCAATTTCTCTAATTACCTTTTAGATTTAATTACATATCCAGTATATATTATATAGACATAATATAAATGTATATATATTTTAACAATAATATATGTATATATGAACTTATATATGATTCAAATTAGACTTTCTGGGAGGAAGTGCTGGGAATAAAATGCAGGGTCTTGTGCATGCTTGGCAAATACTCTACCACTGAGTAGCACCCTCAGCCCTTAAATTAGCAAATTTTAATTATTTACCTTTTAACAAATGTTGAGTTCAAAGTACGCGCTTATTTGGGAAGTTTGCAGCAATACAGTCAACTGTGGCATATGTGGACTCTGCAATATGTATTTGTCTTTAGAGCAAGTTCAATTTAGTTCTGCTCAGTCCTGCTAATTCTGGTGCAGTCCGCACCTCCAACCCCTGTTGTGTGACATGTCCTTGCATTGAAAGAGGAGACTCAAAATAAGCAATGATGGCAAAGAAATTGAGCCCGAGTTAGTTTAAATCTGACTTCATGTGTAACTACCTGGAGATTTCCCCCTGTGTGTGACACTTTGCAACTTGGAGAAAATTGTGCTCATTCTTTTCAGCCTCACTTCATTGATGGGAAATGCTGCAGAATAAAGATGTAAGAGTGAAAAGACTTTCGCAAATGAAATGCCGGCTCCACAAGAAGCTGTGCCTGCAGCAGAGGTGGTGTTTGAAAAGTTAACCTCAACGTTTGAAGTACTGTGTGATCCAAAGAGTAATCTGTTCAGATTTTGCTCTCTACTGTATGTGACAATTTTTTTCACACTGAGTTGTCTTTTTTCAAATGTGAAGTTTCAGGTGAGGTCAATCAGACACAAAAATATTCGGAATCAGCCCTGTTCTCTGTATAGTAAAATATCAAGCCTTAAAATTTCTCCTTGAAGGTTGGCATACAATAACTATGAAATTGATTAATGCTGTAACAGCAAAATGTAAGGAAAGGAACATTTACATAGAGAAAATAATCAAATCTCAAAGAAGAGAGCTGGAGAAACAACAGAATATTCTAGTCTTGTGCTGCCAAAGGAAATAAAGGGGAAATGTCTGAATGCTGGGATCATCTTTATCAAGAATTGGATACTCTTCAAAGACAGTGGAAATATTGCCCACATTCAGCTGTTTTGTCGGTTTTCACACACACACACACACACATACACACACATCAGAAGTTGCTTTTTTTTTTAACCAAATATAATAGAAATAGTTGATGAGCTTTTTGGTAAATATAATTTAGTGGAAACTTTTTATTCTCTTTTTTTTTATTAGTACTGTGTTTGCAGTACATAATGATTATATTTATTGTGGGGAGCTGGTACATGAACATAACATATCTTCATTTTTTTTTTGTACCCTATACCTCCCTTCTTCCAACTCTTGGTCTTCTTCCCGTTTACAAAATATTTGCAATTTTCATCTTCTCTTTTTCCATTCCCTTCCCTCCCTTCCTTCCTCCTCCTTTCATCTCTTGTTTCCCTTCTCATTTGAGAAACCTTTCCCTATTTCCTGTTATCTATCTTTTTCTCTTTATTTGTATTTTGGGTTTCTCATATAAGAGAAGCCATGTTGTGTATCTGATTGATTTAATTTAACATTATAGTCTTAAGGTGCATCCATTTATTTACAAATGCCTCAACTGTATCTTTCTTTAAGGCAGCCTAGGACTGTTTTGTGTACAAATACCACATTTTCTTTATCTATTCATCTGTTGGTGGATATATAGGCCATTTCTAAGATTTAGCTATTATGAATTGTGCTGCTATACACATGGATACGCATTTGTCACTGTAGTATGATGGGTTTAATTCTTGGGAAGATGTTTTGACTGGAAATGTTTAAATCAGTATTAATCCCCCACCCAAAGCCATGAGCAACATCATGATTTCTTACACTTAGTATGAAAGGGGCTGGGAATGTAGTTCATGGTAGAGCTCGTCCTTAGCATGCGTAAGACCCTGGGTTCACTCCTTAACAGCATTAATAATAATAATAAATATTACAAAAGGAGATTTTTATGAGTCACCCCGATATTTAAGACTTTTTAAACTACATACTTGATTCATGTGAAAATTTTCTAAATTAAAGTTAATAAGTACTGTATTTTTATCAACTATTACATAGATTTATTTGTCTGGCTACTTTTATTAAATTTGAACATAGGAAGCAGATTAATTTTGATGAAACCATGAGAAATTTATAGAAGCTAAATCACAAAAACAGTAACTGTAAAGTAATTCTGCATCTCTATGTGTAAGTGTAGAGCAATATGTACTTCTGTATTTCCCCCTTTCCTTTAAAAACTATGTTAATGGGGCTGGGGATTTAGCTTAGCGGCTCAAGTGCTTGCCTGCTAAGCACAAGGTTGTAAATTCAATCCGGTACAAAACAACAACAACAACAACAAAAAACTATGCTAATGTAATTAAAAGTCATCAACCCATTATGTTTTCCTTTTGATAATATTTTAACATAGTATATTTTCTCAAATCGTTACTGGTATAATTGTGTTTCTTTGATGGCCATTATCATTCATATCATTTTGTGATTATTTTTTAAAAGAATTGTGTCATATAGAAGAGGGAGTGTTAATAAATAAAATGAAGGATTTGTTTTGAGTGTTGAATGCTCTGAGAAGCATACCTATCAATTGGAGAATTTTTTTTTTTTTTTTTTTTTTTTTGCGGCACCAGGGATTGAACTCACGACCTTGAGCTTGCCAGGCAGGCGCTTAGGCCACTGAGCTAGATCCCCAGCTCAGCTGGAGAATTTTTTAATGCCCATATCTGGTACTCTGAGTAACTACTTTGAAAATGATGATATGCAATTTATTAACTACTGTTATTCTATTATTTTGTTATGAAATTCCTTTTTACATTTTTTAAATAAAATTTTAAAAAAAGAGTTGGGAGAAGAAAACAGAGACAGCTTTTGAAAATGACAAGGAGCAGGTAGGGAGAGAATATGTGACAGACAAAAGAATTAAGATGTGTTACACACATGGACCAGCTCCTTTTAGTCTAAACGTGATCATTATCTACTGCAAACATATACTATAAATATAAAAATTTATAAGAAAAAAAAAGGGAAGACGTGTACAACAACCTTCAGTGGTATCCCTCCTAAAAAGCATAATCTGATTCTGGTCATGAGGAAACATCAGACAACTCCAAACTGAAAGGCATTTTACAAAATAACTGGCCTCTGGAATTTTGAAAAAAATGTCAAGGTTAAGAAGACAGAGGAAGGTTCAGTAATTGTTTCAGATTAAAGGAGACTAAAAAGATGTGAAATATGGATTGGATCTTGGAGTAGGGAAAAAATTTGTATGAAGATTATCATTGCAGTAATTGACCAAATTCGAACATGGACTATGGCTTAGACAACAGAATTATAACAATGTTACATTTCTTCTTTTTCATTATTGTATTTTTGTTTTTAAAAAGATGCTGTTGTACTTATGAAATTACTCTGAAATAGTGGAAAATGGGCATGGTGTTTCATCAAAGTATGTGTGTGTGTGTGTAAATATATTTAGATAAAGCTTGAGAGAATGACAGTGAATAAGACAAAACATAAATCATTGGCAAACCTGGGATAAACATATTAGGGAGTTTTTGTTATTCTTGTAACTGTTCTATACATTTGAAATTATTTGAAGATGATAATTTACCCCTCGCAAGATAATACCAACAAAACCAAAAACTAAAATCACAAATAAGTTAAACTGGACTTTGTGCTATGTGATACTGAGCTGCTGAGGGTTGTTTTGGTTACAAGGGATGTAGATTTGCTATAGGGGTTAAATGGTGGTGCCCCCAAAAATGCCCATGTCCTACTTTCCAGAAATATGAACTTATTTAATGAAAGGATCTTTGCAGATGTAACAAAGTGAAGGATCTTGAGGTCATCTTCGATTACCCAGGTGGACCCTAAATCCAATGCCAAGTGTCCCCCTAAAGAAAGAAGAGGAGAAGGCCATGTGAAGACCAAGATGAAGGTCAGAGTTCTGCAGTCACCAGAAGATGGAAGGTGCAAGGAAGGATTCTCCCCTTGAACCTTAAGAAGAGCACAACCCTACTGATTGACAGCCTGAAGTTGAATTTTTGGCCTCCAGAGGTGTGAAAGAATAAATTCCTGTTTTTGTTTGTTTGTTTGTTTGTTTGTTTTTTCTTTTTTGGTACTGGGCATCGAACTCACAACCTCATGCTTACCAGGCAAGCACTTGAATTGCTGAGCTAAATCGCTAGCCCAGTCCCTATTGTTTTAAGCCACGAAGTTTATGACCATTTATTATGACAGCCCTAGGGAATGAATCCACCTGCCCAAAGGAGAATTTGGTGCTTATAACCAGAATGAAAGAAGGGCCTGCGGTTGGGCGGTTGGGCCAAACTTTGAGGTGGCTGGAACCAGGCAGGGGGATGCTGCCCTTCCCGGCACAGGATTTCTGTTCTTTCTGGTGACTTCTTCTGAGGTCATGGCTGAAGGTAACTTCCAGGGAAAGACCAGAAGAAGGACTGTGATTGGCTTGGCTTGGGTTTGCAGCTTTCTAGTTCCCACTAGAGTCACTCCCAAGGAGGGAAGAAGTTGCTGCTCCCAGAAAGATGGGGCTTGGGAGGCAGTGCCAATCCTTGTCCAGTCGTGACACACGTCACCTAGCTGTAGAGAAGCCTGGGAGCTGCTCCTCTCTATGTCAGTGTAGCATGCAGAAGGTTATGAGCAAACAGGACTGGGTAGCCAGCTCTGGCTGGGATCGAGCCTTCCCCACCTCTGGTATTTCTGCACTCCTGTTGATTTCTGCCCTCTCTTTGGTATTATGTCACTTTCCCTTCTTTGTAGGTCACATGGAGGACCTTTGTCTAGGGAATGACCTTTACATTGCCTGCCTAGAGCCCCCTAGTTCCTCTGGCCCTGGTCTCTTCTCTTACTTCATCCCTGAAGAGGCCGTGGGACATTATAGATGCTGTGCCATTGGCGACAGCTGGTTTGCCCAAGGGCATCACCTGGCGCCATTGTTTGGAGACTGTGGTGAGGCAACACCTCCTGGTGGGGGTGTGAAGCAGAACAAAAAACTACTTATTTGATGGCCAGGATGTAGAGAGTGGGAAGAAGGAGCTTGATCCCAGTGTCCCCTTCCAGGTCGTGTCCCCTTCCAGGTCATGTCCCCAGCAATCAGAAAGCCTCCCACCAGCGCCTGTTTCATAAATGTTCTACCTCCCCCCAGTAGGGCCAAGCTGGGCACCGTGCTTTTAACACATGTGCTTTTCAAACCCAAGTTACAACACTGAGACCTCTGCTTTTTTCACAATTTAGTTATTCAACCCTTTCTTGGATTTGTGAGTAACTGTCTTTTTTTCTGCTTACCTGCTACCCTAAGATAGATTTCTGTCTGTTGCAAACCCTAGATGTACCAAAAAAAAATCACCCTTGACTCTGCATGAACAGAATAGGACCTAGAATGACACATCTGTGGCTTAGCTTCATCTCATTTTGTAGATGGGGAAACTGAGGCCTACAGAGGGGGTGAATCACTGATGCCATAAGTACATGAGCAGGGGAGCTGGAGGCCCAAGCACAGGCCTCCAATTGTAACTCTGGGACATTTCTTCGTATGTAGTTTAGCTGGCCTTTTTCTTTTCTGCCTCAGTTTCCCTATTCTGTCCCTGTGGGCATTCCATTCCTGGCAGAAGGAAGGGGAACCAGATGTTGGGGTGTAGGCTGCTTTGAGTTCTCAGGGCCTACAAAAGCCTATTATTATTTAATTACTGCAAATGGTAATTATAAGGGAAAGTAATTGTCCATCCTTTCATTAAGGCACTTCTACCCCCTAGCAGCCCCCAGGCCAGCCATAAAAGGGAGCTGAGTGCAGATCTGCTGTGTGGTCCTTTAGGTATAGTCCCTGCAGACAGCCTTACTTCACAAAGGTGGCTCGTAGATGACACAGCCCTCCACACCCGTGAACTCCTTAGATCCTATAGGAAAAGGGAATTACCATTCTTGGACCCCGGGCCATGCCCTGGGCACTGTGCTAGGCCCCCTACCTTCTCAGTGTGAGGTCTGCCCATAAGAACCCTGTAGGTGCCTGGCTTACATGCTTGGCAAATAGTGGGTGTATTTATATCTAATCCCAGCATATTGTCCTCTGAAGGAGGGATTACTATACCCATTTATAAACAAGAAGACAGGAATCTCCTCAGGTTCTAAATCTAAAGTGAACTAGGATTTGGACATTTAGTACCTGACCTCAAACCCTCTCACTCTTGCCTTACAGGTTGCTATGAGTACTACTGGCCCACTTCTCAGGTGAGAAATTGAGGCCCCACTCACTCAGGGTTTTAACAGAGTCAGGACCTAGAGCCACATGTCTTGCCCACCTAGCTGAAGCTCTGACCTGCAGCTAGTTCTGCCCTGTACCTTGCCCTTTGCTTTGCTACCCCATCTATCCCACAATCCCCAGCTTACTACTGATGGGAGAGACACAAAAGATGACTGACACATTCTTTACTCCTGATGAAAAAAAACCCAGCTAAACTGCAGCCCTGCGGGCCACTGACCTCAGCTGGCCTCTGGGCTCTTGCTGCCTATGACAGACATGGCTAATCAGTTGTAGCATTCTTCCTGTTCGGAGCCCAGACTCCCAGTCCTCTGAGATTTAGATGACATTTGACTGGAATTTCCCATCTTAAATCTTGTGGAAATATGATGGTGTCCCCAGGAGCTCTTCAAACTCTGGTATCTTACAAAGTCCTGGACACTTATCTCCAACTTCCTGCCCCAGAGCACCTGCGCTCTCTCCTCTGCTTGTCTTTACTGTCCACTCAGTGCCAACCTGGTGCCAACACACCATGTAGTACACAGTTTCTTTTGCTAAAGGAGGCAGGGCCTGGATTGTATTACAGCAAAGTGAAGGGCAGAACGTGGAGCTAGCTCTGATCTTGCAAGTCCCTCAGCTGCTGGCCCCCAGTCACCTCTCTTCTCAGGTTCCCCCATTTTATCCATCACTCCTCACTTCAAGATAATGCTCACGTTAACTTGCTCATTTTCTGAGCCCTTTAACTATCAGAAATTTGATTTCCATCACTTTTTTATTATATTAATGAACAAATGTATATGAAATTTATAATGCGATGTCAGACTATTAGAAATCTGATGAAGAATTATATCTAGGATAAGAGTGTAAAAGGAGGAGAGGCCCACAAAACTATGGGAACATCCTGAAGGTAGCAGAAGGCCAGCCCCAGGATGTGGCTATGGGCCATGGCAGGGTGGATAGGTAGGAGTTTCTTAGGCCATGGATGTGGTGGTGGGGGAACATTCCAAGAGGAGGAATACCTGTGCAAATGTCCTGTGGCAAAAGGAAATATCACGCCTTTCTTCAACTCACAGGAG
>RJWT010031439.1:0-14412 GCA_004365215.1 Cuniculus paca | reverse complement strand
GACAGGAACAGCTTTTTTGAAGAAAACAAAGGATATTAAGGAAGCCATTATTGATTTCTTGTTGTCTGATTTGAAGGCCTGTAATGCTTTCACTCTTTTGTTTTATCTGGTTTAATATCATTTTGTTTTGTTTGAGTTTACTGTGTGTGAATGTATGACCAATCATTTAGAAGAAAACAAGAGACACTAGGGTAGCCATTGTTAATCTCCTATCGTTATGTTTTGAAGACCTGTATTGCTTGCAGTGTTCTGTTCAGAAATGCTATGTCGTGTTAGACTCTATTCTGTTTTTTGTTTTGTTCTGTTCTGTTCTCTTTAAAATTAAAAAAAAAAGAAAAAAAGAAAAGAGCTCCTCATTTTGTAGGCTTAATACCTGAACATAGCTTGACTTTATAGTAGGTGGTTTGTAATAGTTGACGCATTGTGTCAACTTGAGAAGTCTAGAAGTTTAACTAAGTAACTCAGCAGATCTGCACCCTAGGGGTGTGGAGGACATGGCCTTATGGCTCCAGGATGTTGTTTGTTGTGTCAGCTTGAGAAGTTTAGAAGTTAGTAAGTGATTCAGCAAAGGGCCAGGTCCTTACTTTGTAAACATCCTCGGCCTGTGCAAGAGGAGGGCGCAGAAATGGTGTGGGGGGTATAAAAGACCCCCAACAGCAGGGTAGGTAGCCTGTATACGATAAAAGGGAAATGAGGAGGACTGATTGCTGTTTCTCTGGAGGAGCTCCAGTCTTCACCTTCAGCTTGGATGTCGTCTCTTGGCTTCTGGGGAAGACTTCGGCTTCTGCCTAGGACTCTCGAGCCTTCCATCTCAGACCTATCGGCCTCCAGTTATGGACTTGCACAGAACACTACAGGGAGCTCCAGACCTTGGACTGAATCCTTAGGTCTCCAATGTGCAGACAACCTCTGCACTCTTCCTCATCCAACTCTGCAGGTGACCATCATAAACCAGTCTTGTAATTTCTTACACATTTGTATATCTTGTGTTATCTCTATTTCTCTAGGAAAACCTGACTGATACAGTGTTCATCCAGTTTACAATGAGGAAAGTAAAAAAGGAACAAAATTTTTCTCTTATTATCTACTTTTCTTTCAATTATCTACTTTAGTTGAATGTGAGATAATAGTGAATCATTTATTTAGTAAATATTTCACAGAGGCCAAATTTTAATGGACATACTTGTACTAAAATTACCTACTTTTCTTCCATTTGAAATTTGCCTTCACGTTTATGTTAAAAGTGTAAGAAATATAAGTTGCTGTTATGGTTTTGTATATCAGTGTGTGTGTGTGTGTGTGTGTGTGCATGTACACACACATGTGTACATGTGTTTATATACTCTATTCCACCTCTTACCACATCTAAAATCAAATTGGAAGGGACAAGGTTGCCAGGAAAAACATAGGACACCTAACTAAAGTTGAATGTGAGATAATAGTGAATCATTTATTTAGTAAATATTTCACAGAGGCCAAATTTTAATGGACATACTTGTACTAAAATTTTTAAATTATTTATCTGAAATTCAAGTTCAACCAGGAATCCTGTATTTATATTTGTTAAGTATGACAACTCTAAGAAAAGCTCTTCGTTTCCCTAATGTATAGGGCTGGCCCTGCCCACCAGCCTGAGTTACCCAAGAGAAAGTGTTTGGAGTTCTTCTATGTTTTATGCCACAGTGGCAATACTCTCACTTTTCTTCTTAATTGTAACATGTTTGAAGGTTTGCTTTTTATTTGTGATAAAACCTATAGATAGAATATACATACAGATCACATAAAAATACATGAGTATGATAATCCACCCTTCCCTTATATACAGTGTTGGATAGGTAGCGTGATTAGCAATTACACATTTATTGTATACAGCATCATAGCATCAGTGGATCTCTTCTCAGAAGCATTTGGGTATGAAGAGCACGTTTAGGCAGCTAGCAATAGAGCGAATGTGTTACAAATGCTAATTATAGAGCCACAACCTCAAAAAGTCCCACCTAATTCCATCTCCTGGTTTGGTATACTGCTTGATAAACGCTCCTGATTTACAACTTTCTCGAAAGAGCAGAGGAAAGCAGTAAGAGCCCGTTAGTGGCAGAAGCAATTACAGAAACTCACTTAGGAGCAGCACTACTATTCCAAGCCATCACATGCGCACTGCATATATCGCACCTTCCTGAGTTGAACTTGGAAACTGGTAGCCAGATCAAGCTGGCATGGTGACTCCACGCTAGGCTGGCCTTCACTGATGGTAGTAGTAATCTTGACCTTCATAGCCACCGTAGCCACGCCCTTTGTAGTAGCTGTACTCATCTTCATAGGCTCGGTAATTGTCCCCGCGGGGTGCCCTGTTCTCAGTGTCATAGACTTCATACCCGGCGTCATATTCATTGCCACCTGTTTGCTCGTACTCACCCCCATACTCAGCTGTGGTGGTCTTCCCATAGGGTAGGAGGGTGGTCCCATAGACCTCAAGAGCGGGGGTTGTGGGCTCGAATCCCCCATCTGGAGAGGGTGTTGTCTTTGAGCTGCCGGTGCTCTGCCCTACAGTCAAGGTAGTTCCTGCTGTGGTGGCTTCTGTGTGACTTTCTTCATCCCCTTCTTCTCCGTTGTCTGCACCACTGCTGCCGTTACCATTCTCCACCTCCGTGCTGTTGGTGCTGGTGCCATTCACAGCTTGTTCGTTTCCATCCACTTCTGCCTCATTTTCCTCATTTTCACTCTCTTCTTCCTCCTCTTCCTCTTCATCACTTTCCTCTTTCTTAGTAGCCTTGCTTCCCATATCCCCAGCCTGGAAGGAAAGGTTTGAAGGAATCCAAATCTAAGTGTAAAATAGTTTCAGACACCCAGCACGGTACTCTGGGGTGACAGCCTTGCTCCAGTTGTCACTGAATGGTGGCCACCCTGACTTACCTAAGGGCTGGTGAGCACTCAGGCACCTCAGCACAAGCACCTCGGTCATGTGCTTTGATGGGGGCTGTGCCTGATAAACTTTCTCAGGTAGAGCTACCAGCTATAGCCTTGCTACTCACTTTCTCTGCCCTGACATCCCCTCGCCTGAGATACAATGGTCCTTCTAGAATCTTTAACCCATTTTTCATTGCCAGTCCTTGGTTTTCTGTTAAAATGCAAAAAGTCAGTGCAATGTCATAGGAAGAGAACTTTCCTGTATACTGATAGGAAAAGATGCCTGTCCTTGCTTTTTCAATGACTTAATGAAGATATAATGTTGTGTATAATGTTGTAATAATCTCGGACTTCCATAAAGAAAAGAAAACTAACTTAAACTTTTGTGGGAATTATTACCTTCTTTGGAAGCCAGATTGCTGCTAACCCTATATACTCTGTTCCAGCAGTGATTTCTTCTCCATAGCCAGGCGTTGCGGTAGAAAGTGTGGTATTCTCAGCCTCGGAGTCTTCGTCTTCATTCCCATTAGAATCCTCGTTATTTTCTTCTTCATTTGAAGTCTCCTGGTGGAAACATCCATAGCAAGAAAACTTACCATAGCTAGAAGATAGCTCCAGATTTATTGGAGCTCTGAATCACTCTTGGGAAAATCTCTGTATCCCTCAGCAGCTCCTTGTTCTGTCTGCGTCTGCCATTTGCACTTCTCAATTCTAAGAACTCAAAGTTATCTAATCCTATTTGCTACATGAAAGTGTGTCTTAGATTTTTCTTTCTATTTTGCCAATTCAAAAGTATTTGTGTTTCAGACACCTGGCACAAAGTCACTTTTTCTGTAGGACATAGAAAATAAGTAGTCTAAGAAATTCTTAGTAGTATATTACATTAGTGAGTGAAGACTTTTTACAAAATTTATACTCTTCACTGAATACTTATTATGTTTGTGAACATTATATTAATTTCTCTTAATTCCATGTTCTTAGGAAGTTGTTTAATTGAGCTAACCTCCAAATGTAACTCATAACCAATATTAAAAGTCAAGAGTTTGTATGCATAGACCTTATTAGCTTTAAGTAAATATTGGCAACTAGATTCATTTTAAATGATTTTAGGAGATTGTAATGTTAAGATAACTTCAAGATTTCAAGCAAACAAGTAAACAAAACCCAGATTTAGCTTGTCTTATTGACACAGAATGACCAAAGCAAAATATTTTTGTTTCATTAAATTGTAAATTCTTCAGTTTCAGTAAAGAGTCTTGCTACCACCAGAGCTACCCCTTAACTATGTCCAAACTAATTGTGTCCGGTCCCCACAGATATCATTATGTCTAGGTTTTCATTTTCAGACTTTATTTCAACAGACCAAACCTTTGAGTGGTACAAGGAGACATTATTGGCATGCCTGGAAAGAGTCTTAAGTGCATATTACCTGGGTCCTGTACCCTCATTTCACAGGCGAGAAGGTCGGAGGTCTAGTGGGAGAAATGATTTGTGTGTAGTCAATTAGATGACAGAGAAACAAGTTCTGGAGAGAATGTGGAACAACAGGAAACCTCATACACTGACAGTGGGAATTTACATCATTCTGTTTGGGAAACTCTTTGATCATATCTACTAAGGGAATACAGATGTTTGCCAGGAGTTTTACAATATTCATAGGAACACTTTTTGTAATAGCCTGACCTTGAAAACTACCTAAATGGTCATCAACAGAAGAAGGATGCATTCTGATACATTCACATATGGAATCCTGACAATAAGACTTAATGATTAAAAATGACAGAACAGCACAGATGGATCTCTGAAGCTGAGAGAAGAAAGCGCACATAAAAGAGTTCATGTTATATTATCCTACATATATAATATTCCAAAACCTGATAGAGGTCAAAATAGTGGCTGTCCTTGTGGGAGTCAGTTAATGAATAGAATGGAGCAGAAGGCACAAGCTGCTTTTTACATGAGTACTGATTTCACTCGTGTGTTCACTTTCTGAAATTTCAATGAGCTATGTGCCAGTGATAGCTTTCTTGTGTGTTTCAACATTTTGAAAGTGAGGTTGAATAGTTTAAGAGTAAACAAAGAATGTATGCCCAACTATCTTCCTTGTGTGAATACAGTTCCTGGGAACTCTAGATTTAGCCTAAATTGTCTCTGAAATTTTCAAGAAGAAATGAGAAAGAATGCATTAATGAAATCTCTTCAGTGTGGAAGGCTCCTATTTTTTTATTCATTCACATTTTCATTATTATTATTTTTAATGAATGCTCTCCAGAGCATTTGCTCCTCTGAAGTTTCAAAACAAAGCCAGCAAATATTTACAGGGCACCACATATGTGTAAAAAAATTATGCTAGGCAGTGTGAGGAGATACAAAAGAGGGTGTAGCTCTATTTCTCCCCCAAACACAATTCTAACCTCTGATCTCTTAGATCATGAGGAGTTTGTAGATCGAATCAGAGGGAGGTTGGCAAAATTTTGTATGTGCATGGTTTCATTGAAGTCTCAAAAGAGACCTAATCTTCCTCCATCCTCATTCACTACCACCCATGAAGAACCATGTTCAGAAGATAAGCAGTCCAATCAGGAAATGTAGTTGTAAGGGCCATTTTACAATCGCTATAGGGCAAATAGCTATTATTGGATGGGTAATTCTAGCTTAGTTTTTGTGTAAGATTGCTATGTGGAACTCCAGGGAGAATTTTGTGGGATTTAGTGGGTGACCTTTTTCCTGGTACTGGTGTGGCATTCTTGTAAGGTCTTCCTTTAGCTATCAGTGTGATTAGAGTATGGGAAATGGTACTTTAAAAAAAAAACTCAAACTAATAATTTGTCACCTTTAATGTTCCCACAGCATTTTTGTTTTCAAGGAAACCGACCCTTATACATAATTGCTTCTTTACCGTCACTGTCTATTCATGAGTACCACCCAAGAATACCTGAATTTAGAAGGTTCCAAACCAGTGTGTAGCTATAATTGACTATCCAGGAAGATGCATCCTAATTAGTATGTTTCCTTAGGCAAGAGTGTTAGTTATAAATAAGATAGCACAATTTCCAAGATATGCAGATTAATTTTAGCCATGGACTGCCCTAATTTGCAGAACTATTTAGGAAAATGTGTATACATCCTGAGTATTTTAATTGCCATAAAACATAAAAGTTGTTATTAGACAAAATGTTCATGAAATTCTCATTTAAAAGAACAACCCAATTCTGGTCATTAAGAAAGGCAGATGAATCACAGTATCTCTCTAGAGGATGTACGTTGTTGTTTTTTTTAAGACTACCTACTTAAGAAATTGAATTTCTAAAGTTTAGTCCTTAAAACAAGTCTTGTGTTGAGGACTATTTTTACTTGTCATTTACCATCATATTCACTCGGGTTTCATCATTTGTCTAAATAAAAATACTTTCTGTTGCTTTTCAGCAGATTTTACATGTATTTCTCTTAAAATGGAGACGTTTTTGTTTTTGTGAACCACATAGGTAACTTTAAACCCAAACTGCATAGTGTTTTAAACAGGTTATTTTAGTTGACTCCAGTTTAAATAACAGCCCACTTGTTCAAAATAGTAGACTGTGGGCAGTTGGTGGAGTGTCAGCAGCTATTTGCTAAGCCCAGATTACAGTAGACTACTTTCCTATTTGTTTTTGGGCTGCCTGGCTTATTTTGTGAAAAGACTGAAAATTGCTTACCTCTTCTTCCTCCTCTTCTTCTGAACTATCACCATTTCCATTTTCTTCAGAAGAGTCACTACTGCCCTAAATAAATTATATATATAATATGTATTATATATGTGTGTATACATATATAGTCAACATCAGCTAAAATTTCCTGCTATTTGAAATAAGATAAAATAAAAATACTCACTGAAACTGATTCATATCATCAGTTCAAATGATTTATTTACTTAGGACAGTCTGAGGCTAATGTGAGGAATGTGTTTGGCGTACAGGAGATGAGGAGTACCCCACTTTCAACCCCACAGCATTGACAATATGTTGAGACACGTTGTATGTAAAAACCAGAGCAAAGAATCACAGGATTTTTCGAATATGAAAGAATGAAGAAATCATCAGGTCCAGTGTTTTAATTTTAGAGAGAAATAATCAGAAGCTCAAATTGTGATTTTTCCAAATCAGTTCAAGACAGATCTTGGACTAGAGCACAGATTGCACCGCTTTAGTTCCTTTATAAAGCATACATGAAATGATGATTCGGCTTATTATCAAATACAAATTGTTACTAGATGATTCATCTAAATAATGAGCTCTGGGTAAATTTAAACCATAATGTTATTTAAACAAAAATAAAGCTGCATCTGTAATATCTTTCTATCTAATTAAAACTTTTTTTAAAAATAAGATTACTTTATATATGTGAGGTAAGTATATAAGAGAAAAATGTACTCATCCAGGAGATTCACAGACTAGCATCCCTCTAAAATGGTTAGTATGAAGTGAGAAAAAAGTAAACCAAGGAATCTGTAGGTAAAAATGTAATTATAAGTGAATGACTTCTGCATTTTTTTCATCTGGGATCCAACCCAGAGACCTGTGAACGCTAGGCCAGTGCTGTCTACCACTGAGCCACATTCCCAGTCCAAGCTTTACCACTTTTTAAAAAGGAAATGTGAATCTAAATATTCATTTTCAACCTTCAAGACAGTAGAAGAGATTCTTTATCTTTCTACCAATGACAACTCAAGCCGAATTTGCAATTTTCCAATCTTTTCTGCAACCACCACTAAGGGTCCCAGACGTTTAACGAATACTCAGCATTAGGAATCAGATGGGAGAAGCATTCATGTCCTCCTCCTTCCAGGGCTGTCCCTGCCAGTCATCATCCACTCAGGGAAAAGGAAAGCTTGTCCCTCCTGCCAAGAATAACTTCAAGTGGAAAAAGAATAATTAGGCCTCCCTTCCATGCCACGACCTTGAAGGTTGTGCCTTCACAGTCCAGAGCAGGCATAAAGCAGATGATTGTATTTGAACTATTTCTACTTGCTAGTTAAATTAAATAGAGAGGACAGTATATTTACACAATCAGAGCCGTTTTTCTCAACGAGAGTGTGTAGTCATTCTACATACCTCCCCCTTTCTGACTTTTCCCGCAGGTGAACCACACCACTCTTCAATCT
The DNA here is from genome assembly GCA_004365215.1 of Cuniculus paca. Lineage (NCBI taxonomy): Eukaryota > Metazoa > Chordata > Mammalia > Rodentia > Cuniculidae > Cuniculus > Cuniculus paca. The sequence continues at coordinate 6,365 of RJWT010031439.1, read as the reverse complement.
GGGAGAATGACTTAAATGCTGTGTACAATGACTTGAAACATTGGCGTTTTCCCTTTTTCTCCCTTCCTTTCATTTATGCCCTAGTGCCAATTTGTCACTTGATCCTACCCATTCCTCCTAGAAGACAGGTAAGCTATCAGAGACCACAGCCCACATGACGTATTTGGGGAAGGTTGGTATTTCAGTAATGATTGCATATAAACACAGATGTGCCCGAATAATACATAAATTTCAAAGCCAGTAATGCTTAATGCATTTTTGAGGGTGACAATTTTAGGCACTATCTAGTTTAATATATTTAAGGGCCATCAAACTTCATAAAGTAGGAAAATAGGTCACAAATACTAGGTTGACAGTTGGATCAGGAGATCTGTTTCTTTATTTTAAAGCAATTATCTCACAAATTGCACATTAGCTGGGATAGACCTACTACTTATAATTTGTGAAATTTTTGTATATTCAGGTTTAAGAATTTTGGATCTGTCAGTAATGAAAATTTAACTTCTCCCAACATCATTTTACTATGAACATTTTAGTTGGACCAGACACACATATCCATAAAAATATCTAGGTGAGAATGTATATATTTAAGTAACAGATACTTCAGAAAGGTTGAGGAGCTAGTCAGAAATGTGAATTTACTACCTTTTTTTTTTTTTCAGTTTAAGAAAGGGAACATAGTTCCAAATGAGCAGTTTATTTCTGGGCCTGAGGTGAACCAAGAAATGGAAGACAATTCCAAAAACCCACAACTCTTGTATCATTTATGCTTATATTTCTGTGGCCACACAAACTCCCCATAATTACAACGGTGCTAGAAATACTTTCAAATGGCCTTTTTCCTACCATTGTGTGAGTTAGCGGGGTCAGCCTGACTCATGGCAAGACGCAGTGCCAAGACACTGTGTTGACGCAGCAATTTGAGCATCTCAGCTGCTCTTAGGGTCCCAGGAGTCCTGGGTCCGACGGTGCATAACTGGTGCTTGGAATCTAAACTGTACAGTAATAAAAGTAGTGGCATCTGTTTTGTTGCATACCACACCCTCCAGTTTTCAAAGGTCCTTTTCAGAGGTAACCAGCAAAAATGGAAACTCTTATTTTTAGTATTACTATTTTCCTTTTCGTTTACAAATTTTAGGAATGTTTTGGTTTTCTCAGAAGCTGTTTAGTACACTTTGTGAATTCCTCTCTTTTCCCTACAGTTCTTGAGCTATATGTCCATCACAACTCTGCTGCAATGTGTGACATACAGCTCTTGTCACCTGTACAGGCTTAAGTGTCATCGAGGTGTCTTTTTTAAGGTCACTGCTGTTTCCGAAGTGTCTGAATTGTCAGATGAACCAGCTGTGCAACGCTATTGACTCAACTGTCATGTGACAATGAACCTCTTGTGGGCTTAATTGTGAATCACTGAGAAACAATTTGCTTTTGTCAGTAAGTTAGCTAAAACACCTGAACTCAATGTACTTGCTTTTATTATGTCATTCTGGATTGGGCCTAAGTGACTTATGTGTATATATCTCTGCTTTATAAAAAAATTTAGAAATTAAATTTATTATGTGAAAAACAGCTTTCTGCCAGTGGGTGAGTTCATTGGGAGTTGAATTTAAGTGATTTGATATTAAATTTGATCACTTTAAGTTGTAACAGGTGAAAAGGAAAATTAATTTTTTATACTCACCTGAACTGCAAATCGTTTTAAAGGAGGGTAAAAGTAGCCATGCTTATAAAGATAATACCGTGGCCTGTACTTAAAGACCTGCACAAACAAAATAAATGTTATATTCTTCTTTGAGGCTCAACAAATCCAAAGCAAGACTAGGCCAAGGAAGAATGGTATAGTTAGTTACCCCATTTTCTTCAGAATCTTCTAACTTGCTTCTTCTATGCAAATTTCTCATCTGTTTAAAAGAGAATTCAATTACTACATATACTCTTGTTTACACAAAAATACTAAATTGGAAAAATACCTGTTAAGTTATAATAAAGAACTTACTGAGAATGCACAGGCCATCCCCAAGATGCTGAGCAAAATTAAAGTGGTCTTCATTTTGATGATGATCTGAAATGAATAAAGTGGGAAGTTAATAAATAGTAAAATTGAGTGCCTGTTTTTTTGCTCATATTCAAAGTATTTAATTTGTTGTCACGTCTGCCTAAATAACATCCGGGCTGATTAGAACCAGTTTTCTTGGCTGGGGATGTACTCCAGTGGTAGAGCACTTGCCTAATGTGTATGATGCCCTGGATTCACTTTCCAGTGCAAAATCAAAACAAACAACACACACAGAGGTGTGCGCGTGCATGCGCACACGCACACACACACAACTCCCAAAAACCATTTTCTACATTTGTTTTCAAATTGTTCCTCTCATTTGAGTTGTAGTAGGCTGACTGTATCCATCTGAGTTCTACTGAGTTTCATATTTTAACCTGTTTTGCTGTGACTTGTCAGTGAAAGGCCATTTCCTCACTACAAGGAGCTTAGAAGACTTAACAGTGCTTACACTGGATGAGGAGCATCTTAGCATCCCTGACATGGGCAAGTCACCTACTTGGACTGAATTGTGGGAGTAGTTAGCTGGGAGTAGTTAGGTATGCTGTGTGTTTATCATTAAAAACCAGGCAAAACTTGAATATGCTATGTTTAAATGATTGCTTTTGTGTAATGACCTACAAGCAATTTCCACCTTCTGTGCATAGGTTCTGCAATAAAAGTTCATTTGTGAAATAGGAGTAGGATCGTTTTTCTATGAATATCTTGTAATAGCTCTTATCTCTGTACATGTGTGTGTGTGTGTGTGCCTGTATGTGTGCAAGGGCAAGGTGTAACATATGAAGTAAGTTCTCGTGGCTTATAGCTCTCAACAGCCATGCTTCAGGATGGTTCTATGAGAAAAGTTCTTCAGAGTCTCCTCTTGGGTTAGCACGGGTGACTTTCCTCAAATTAGACTGGTCTCCAACTCCATTTAGGATTTTTATCTGCTAGTGTGGGAGACTCCAGTGGGATGGATCAGAGATTCTCCAGGGTGCTAGCCATGGATGGAGGCCACAATCCTATGGCACAGTTGAAGCAACTCTCAAAGTGGGAATAGTTTCTAACATCCCTGGGTTTGGCAGCCACGTAAACAGCATCACTTCCTCACAAGTTCCTCATAAGTAAGAGGGCATAGTGAAAACTTACCCCATTTTAATTTTATTAAAAATAAATAAATATTTAAATTAATTCTATTAATTAAAAATTCTATCATCTAGAGTTTGAACAAACTTAGCGGAAAGCCTACTGACATCTGCTCACTTGCATTTAGATACTTACTACTGATAGAGCTGTCTCGTACCTAGTGACAGTCTGGCAATATTTTGGTAGCAATGAGTAATGATGATGGTAATTTTCCCATAAACATACTTCAAAAAAAAAACAATACCTAAAATGTGCAAAACCCATGCCATATATTGTACACCACAGGTAGATTTTGGATTTTACCTCATCACTCAAGATCCATTGCATCCATACAGAATGTCTGATCCTAACAAACATACACAGGGTAAAGCGAGGGGCCTGGCTCCTACGTCACACTCCATCTGTGTGGCAGAGTGGGCTTTGGATGCTGACACCTGCACACTTCCTCACAGTCCTCTCTGCCCACCTGTTAAAGACGCTCACACGGCATGGTGGTGCTTTGAGTCACGCTTTGATCTTTGTGGTCCATAGTGGAGTCCAACAACAAACACAAAGATTATTGCTGTGCAGCAGCATGAAGATGCCTGGGATGTGTACAACATTTTATAAAACTAAAATCTTAAATACATAGCACTCTGGAAAGAGCTAATGATTACATAAATTTCCCATAAAAGTCAGAAAATAACCAGATGAAAACATGGCAAGGGTAATATTTTTAAATGAACCAAGTAGAGAAATGGCCTGCCCCATAAATCTTGTTTTATTTACTTTGTGACTCATCAAAAAGTAAGCACCTCTGCAGTGACCACTACTAAGTCAAACGTTCTTGAAGGATTATTTTGAGAATCCGATTACAAGTTTTTATTGGGAAGAATAGGATAAACTACCAAAATAACTTATTCCTTCAATACTATATATTTTCCATAATGATTTTCATAGTGTTAATATTATAGGATATTAACACTATGAAACTTTATGTATCATACCTTACATATATCTGAAGTACAGACTAGGTATAATTTATAGAGAAATGCATGTGTACCCAGGCAAATTTATAAATGCAAAATAACATTTCAGTCAATTTATCTTGAATGCATCATAATGAGAAAACAACAGCATTCTGTCATGAGCAGGAATAGAAGACAAGAAGCACAGTTTTTGAGTTCATGTTCATAATATCAAGAGCTTATTTGCGCACTTACCAAGGTAAGCCTTTTGGAAAGGATCTAAAATCGGAGGGACTAGTTTAAGGGTAAGCAAATGATAAACCACATAACTATTCTACACATCACAATGAGGTTCACATTTAAATAAAAACTCAAAGCCAAGACAGAGATGTGAGTGTGGAGTGCCTGGTCCTAAGGTCTGAAGCTGTCAGAGTGCATCTTACCCTCTGGCAGTCCTGGAGCGAGCAGACAGGCTGAGCAGTGCGGGACACAGATTGAGTGCTTCCTCCGCCCTCGCACTCATTCACTTGCCCTTGCTCGCTATAAACCTTTCTTTGCCTTTCAGCAGCCAATCACTGTCACGACCAAGGTGATGTCAGAGTGTGGGTTCTCACCAGAATACCCCCAAACTTCAACACTTTTTCAAGGCACAGGCAGGGTTGAATAAACATGAAACGTAGTTCCAGTGCCAAGAGGGCTGTATTGTGGAATTTAATTGAAGGTTTAGATGAAGATGAATAGTTTGAATTCCAGATATATATAGTAATATACTGGATTTGAATTAAAATAAATAGCAAAAGATTTAGCCATGTAAAAATTTCATAGTTACACAAGTTTTCATGATGTCGAAAGAAAGGAAAACTTACTATCATCAGACACAACTTTGCATTGGTAAAAGAAGAAAAAAAGAAACTAAATAACAAAAGAAAGAAGTTCAACAATAGGTATTTTGATACCAATTATTTTGTTTTTGTTGCTGAAATATGCTTCAGTGACTCAAGTTAAAATTTATGTGATTAAATTAATCAGACTTTACAAGCAATATTTGCTAAAACATGAGGTTGAGGGTTCAGCTACTGAGAGGCAGGTTTAATTCTTGTAAAATAATTTTTTTAGATCTTGTAATTGTGTAGCTCCTTTTTGATGTGAAAATGAAGTCACTTCATCTATTTTGGGGGCTTTCTGCATAGCTCTTGCTATTCATTTGTATGTATAATTTTTTCTATGGATGTAGAAAAATTACTAAAGCTGGCACTAGTAATCCATTGTTACTGAAATTATTCATGAAAACCAAACCCTAAGAAATGGATTTGTAGATGAAAGTGTTAATTTTTTAATTTGCAAAAGGAAATTTAGCTAGTATGTAGTTTGCATATTTTTCTTCTCCTGTCACTTTATTCTTCCTCTGATTGTAAGGTTTACTTCACAACAATTAGAGACATGAAACTTAATAAATATCATTGTGTGCCAATCACCTGTAAGAGTCTTTGGATGACTGATGCAAAGAAATATGTTTCATCAAAGTTGTTTAGAAAATAGAAATATAAAATATCTGTTGGACAAGCTCTTTCAACTCAATTTAACCCCATAAATTTAGTTCAATTTACTTATCATTGAATTACAGAGTGGACTATGTTATAGGATAGCATAAGAAGAAACAAGAACACATTTGAAAAAAAAAAACTTAGTTCTTGTCTTTAAGACTTTCATAGTTTTGCAGGGAGAAAACCATATAGCTGTAGGGTACAACAACCAAAGTATCTACAAGTTTCAGAAGTGCTGTGTAGTACAGAGGTTCAACTGAGACAAAAGAACAACAGAGTGGGATCTTCACAGAGATTAGAAATCATTTGGGTTACCAAGAGGAAAGAGATTGTCAAGAAGGAAGAAGAAGCAGTTTTAGGAATGGATTCAAAGAATGTGAAAATGTATGAAACCACTTACTTTGTCATCTTATATTGTGGCTCACATGCTAGTTCTCCACTTGTACTGTTTCACTCATTACGCACACATACACACACGCACACACACACACAGAAAAAGAAAAAAAGTCTGAGACTATTCCCATTATAAAGATAAGATAAGTGAGACATGGTAATGGTAAGTAAGTCCTGGGTTGTACAGGTAATAAATGGACTAATGAAAAAATCAAAGTCCTGGGAACCAGCGCCATGCGTGGGCTGCTGCTGGAGTGGGGACAGCCAGACCCAAGTCTTCCCCTGTGTGTCAGTGCCATT
>RJWT010031438.1:0-14379 GCA_004365215.1 Cuniculus paca | reverse complement strand
TTAAAAATTAAAAACAAACAAACAAAAAAAACTAGATCAATAAAGTGCTTGGAGCCAGGCCTGGTGGCGCACGCCTGTAATCCCAGCACTTGGGAGGCTGAGGGAGGAGAATCGTTGCGAGTTCGAGACCAGCCTGGGTTACAAAGTGAGCCCAAGGTCAGCCTGAACTACATAGTGAAACCCTGTCTCAAAAAGACAAAAAAAAAAAAAAAAAAAAAAAACAAGGGCCGGGGATTTAGCTCAGTGGCATAAGCACCTGCCTGGCAAGTGCGTGGCCATGAGTTTGATCCCTTGTACCAAAAATAAATACATAAATAAATATAAAGTGCTTGGTGAGCTCAAAGAAGCTATATCTAAACAGATAATGGACATAACCAGTATTGACCAGAAAGTTTACAGAAGACATTAATAAGAAGCTGGCTTAGGTAAACAGAACAATACAAAACATGAATGACCAGTTTAGCAAAGAATTAAGAGTTCAACCAGAAATCTAGGAGGCTAAAAATCCTACTGAAAGTATGGCCAGCAGAAGTGGTCAATGTGAGAACAGTGTCAAAGTTAGAAGATAGCTTTCATGTTGGTGAGTATTTGAGAGACACCTTAGAAAAACAACAGCAGAACATGAAAAATAGACCTAACAGCTGCTAGATGACACAGAACACTAAGATTAACTGGAATTAATGAAAAATCAGAAGACAGCAGAAGTGGTACAAAAAAACTTACAGACATAATAGCAGAAAACTTTCCAAATATGGAAAAAGAATTTCACATGTAGTTAAGTGAAACGGGTAGAACCCCGAACAGCCACAGTCAGAAGAGAACCTCTCGATCGGGAGGAGACTCAGCAGGAACTCAAAGCATGTCTTTCCACAAGCCAGCTGCAGGCTGGGAAACCAGAAGAGCATCTCTCCCATCCCCCCCACCCCTGGTAAGCAGCTGGCTGATTCGGAGGACTCGGGGTGAGATGATAGCACCTGGTGAAAGGAATGGCTTGTTGCGTGTGTTGTTTGCTTGATCGCAGCCTGGGGCTGGTGGTCTGGGCAGCTATTTGGAGGATGGCATTGTACACTGTGACAACTGTAGGGGATTTCCTTTTGTCTTGTTTTTGAAACCCAATATTTTGTTCCATTTTACTGTTTTGTTTTATTCCTGTATCTGGTAATCTGAGCAACTATTTCGAAGATAACAATATGCAGTATAACAACCACTGCTGAATTTCTATTATTTTGTTTTGAAAACCTATATAGCTATTGTTTTGTTATTATCGTTGTCATTTTGCTTTGTTTTTTTTTTTTTTCTTTTTGCAGCACCAGGGATTGAACTCATGACCTTGCACTTTCCAGGCAGGCGCTTAGACCACTGAGCTAGATCCCCAGCCCTGCTTTGGTTGTTTTTTAGGTTTGTTTGTTCTTGATTTTTCTGTTTTTTCTTTTTTTTGCGGCACCGGGAATTGAACTCACGACCTTGTGCTTGCCGGGCAGGCGCTTAGACCGCTGAGCTAGATCCCCAGCCCTGTTTTTGAGACAGGGTCTCACTATGCCATTCAGGTTGGCCTTGAGGTCACTTTGTAGCTCATGCTGGTCTCAAACTTACAACGATCCTCCTGTCTCAGCCTCCCGAGTGCTGGGATTACAGGCATGAGCCACCACGCCCGGCTGTTTTTTCTTTTTTCTCTTTACAATAAAAAAATGTACAATAGATATCGTGAATTGGGAAGAAACTATTAAAAAAAAAGACAAATTGTGATAAGGAAAAGGAAGAATGGGTGAAAGGAAAAAATGTATGTGTATACAAGATAGTTAAGGTAGTTATACAGCTAGCTTCTGTTTGTTCCTTGAAAAGAATGTTTTGTGCCAATATTATTTAGACAAGATATCATGCCTATGTTCTGTACTCTGAATGAATAACTACTACAAGACACCAATACGCAATGTATCAGGTATTGTAACTGTCTTACTACTGTTTTGAAACTCATTTTCATTATCTGTTTTTCTCTTTAAAATAAAAAAAAAATAGAATCTTAAAAGCTGTTAGGGAAAAGAAACAAATCACCTATAAAGGAAAGCCCATCGGAATCACAGCTCACTTCTCAGCACAAACTCTCAAGTCAAGGAGAGCTTGGAGTGAAATATTCCAAGGTCTAAAGGAAAACAACTTTCAGATCAGATTGATGTACCCCTCAATATTATCTTTCAAAACTCACAGAGAAATAAGATACTTTCATGACAAAAAACATCTGAGGAAATGTATAACACCAAACCAGCTCTCCAAAGTGTTCTGAAGGACATTCTACAAAGACATAATGAGGACTACAGCTCTATGAACTCCAAAAGAAGGAATCCACCAGGCAAGGCAAACAATGAGAGGGAGGGAAAAAAGGAGGGGGAATGAGAGCCAACAACAGGAAAATAACTTGACAAGAATAAGTCAATACATATCAGTTATAACCATCAATGTTAATGGTCTCAATTCACCAATCAAAAGACAGACTGGCAGAATGAATCAAGAAGCAAGACCCAAGAATATACTGCTTACAAGAAACGTATTTAATTCAAAAAGAAATTCACAGAATGAAAGTCAAAGAATGGAAAACAATATTCCATGTGACAGGAACCCTGCCTGGCAAGTGCAAGGTCCTGAGGTCAATTTCCAGTACCAAAAATAAGTAAAATCAGGAATAAGACAAACTATCACCACTCCTGTTCAATACTGTAACAAAACATCAGCCAGCACAATCAAGAGAAAGAGAAACAAATAAAAAGGCTATGTATATGAAAGGAAGTCAAATTATTATTTGCAGATGACACGATACTCTATGATCCAAAAAATTCTACCGAGACTTCTACAATTAATAACCAAATTTAGTACTACAGCAGGATACAAAATCAACACACAAAAATCGATAGTGTTTCTGTACATCAATAATGAATTCACTGAGAAATTAGGAAAATAATACCATTCACATGACCACCAAGAAAAGTTAAATACTTACAAGGAAACCTAACCAAGGAAGTAAAAGTCTTCTACAATGAAAACTGCAGTATTCTGAAAAAAGATTAAGAGGACACTAGAAAATCAAAAGTTTTCCTGTTTCTGGACAGGCAGAACCAATATAGGGAAAATGGTTGTAGTTCCAGAACTGATGCACAGATTTAATGTAATCCCAATCAAATAGCATCCCTCACGAAACTAGAGAAAACCACCCTGAAATTAATATGGAACCAGAAGAGACCTAGAATAACAAAAACAATCCTAGGTAACTATAGCAAAGCAGGAAACATCACAATTCCAGACTTAAAGTTGTATTACAAAGCTACAGTGATTAAAAACAGACATGCACAACATGGAACAGAACAGAGGGTGCAGAAACAACTCCAAGTACACTCTGCTATCGGATCTTTGAAAAGGTTTCAAAGGCACATACTGGAGGAAAAGTAGACTTTTAAAATAAATGGTTCTGGGAAAACTGGCTATCCACATGCAGATCAAATCTATACCTATATCTTTTACCATGTATTAAGCTAAAATAAAAATGGATCAAAGAGCTAAATGTTAAAACAGAAACAATCTGCTGCAAGATAGAACAGGTAAAATGAAGAAATAGGCCAGTGGTCTCAAACCTATGGCAGGCATGCTGCAGTGGAATGTCTGTATCACTCTATCACTGCAAGCTCTAAAGGTAAGCCATCACTGACGGGTGTAGGCACGAACTTTCTAAACAGAACCCCAACTGCACAGTAAATAGCACCAACAATCAACTAATGGAATCGTATCAAATTATAAAGCTTCTGCACAGCAAAGGAAACCCAGTGAAGAGAGAATGTAAAGAATGGGAAACTTTTTGCCAGCTACTCTGTGAATTGTAATAGTCCCATAGCTTTCTCTCTACTGGGATGTGAACTCATGAAAAAGAGCAGTGTTTTATTTGTCAGTATAGACCCAGTGCTTAGTGCAGTGTGTGGTACAAAGAAGATCCTCATTAGCTGTTGAATTGAGAGATCATAAAATCTCTTCCCCTTTTCCAAGTGTTTCAACAAAATTAACATAACCCTTCTTTCCCTACCCCAAATATCTTTTTGGTAGTCTTTTTATAAGTTGTATTGCGTTCATAGCATTACGTGAAACTCTTAAAACTGTATTTGAACTCACTGTTAAATACCTACCTAACAAATATTAAAATTTTTTTTCAGGTAGTCGTCTTTTAACTGGTTCCAGCTGTTTGCAACTTTGGTCTAATACTAACTTAAAGAAGCTAAATGAAGATGAAAATCCAGATAAAACAGATCTTAACTTTGGGGATTGGTGATGCATTTGGCATTGCAAGTAAGTAATTAGGGGGTTAAACTGATAAACTTGTTCTTTGTGGTTTTATTGTATTATAAATGCATTTTAACTTGTGTAAACCCCTACTGATTTTTTTGTATATGACATGCCTTTTTTTACACCAAGAATTTACCATTTTCCGTGTTTCATATATCTTATATAAGCAATACATAAGACCCATGTGAAGATCATTAAATGGAAATTACTAAATTATACAAAAAAGATACCCTTTTTATGCTTTTGAATGAAAGACTTTGTATTATGGAGAAGTTTGTTTTTCCCATATTAATTTATATATTGACCATAGTTTTTGTCAGAATTTCATTAGAATTCTTACTTGTGAGCATAATTCTGAATTTCATTTGAAAGAACAAAATGGGGGAAACCAGGAAAATTATGAAAGAAAAAAAATGAAAGTAGTATAGCAAAGCTATTGTTGATCAAGCAGTTAGTTGCTCAAGTAGCAACAGACATATGAGGAGCAAGGTTTACACTGCAGCTCTAAAACAGAGAAATTTACCTGTATTTTCTCTAATATTTTTGTTTTACTGTACAGAAATTCAGTATTTCCCTCCATCTGACACTTTGATACCAGGTACAAAGGAGACCCTAACTCACTTTCCCTTCCCTAGAACTATCTAATTATGTTGCTTCATACACTGAGTATCTATGCACAATTCATAATAGCTAAATCTTGGAAAATGGAGCTGTATGCAAATCAACAGATGAATGAATAAAGAAACTGCATTGGAGTACTACTCTACTCTGAAGGATAAACTTGAGTCACTTGTAGAAAATGGATACATCCTGAGATCATGTTAAGTGAAATAAATCATACACAAACTTAAATACTGCATTATTTCTCTTCCATGAGAAACTTAAAACATAAAGAGCAAAATAAGACAGATAATTGGAAATAAGGAGATTCATCTTTTTCAAATAGGAACGGGACCAAAGGGGTGGGAGAAGAGGGAGATGAAAAAAAGAATTCAGTTGTGTGATATACATGTACCACCAACTTCCCACAAGGAATTTTATTAGGTACTGCATACATACTAAGAAAAAAGGGGGAAAAAAGTACACCCATCACTTACTGCAGTACAACTGTATTTAAAAAAGTCAAACAGAACTTCTAGAAATTAAAGATGTAGTTGCTGCAATGTAAAATTCAAGAAATGAGTTAACAGACTCAACACGAATGGGAGGGGTGAGCAGATAGGGAAGGCAGAGCAGAGAAGGGGAGAAATAGAATGTGTTATGTACAGCTGCCAACTGCCCATGAGGAATGTAATATTATGTACTCCAAATGTACACTAAAATAAAAATAAAAGCACATTAAAAATAAAATGTATAAGGGAACTCTTAAATTTAAAAAAAAATTACTGTTAAAATGCTAAGGATCATCTAAGTATGTAGCAAACTTAATCTTTTTGCTGATGGGGGTGGTTCTTGCCTTGATGTTAATAGCTGCTGACTGCTAAAAGTAATAGTTACTAAGGTTGACACAGGTGTGGCAAAGTTTAAATATTAGTGAAGTTTGCTGCATCAATGATTCCATTCATGAAAGAGTTCTCTGTAGCATGCAACGGTGTATAAAAAAATCTTACTCAGAGAATTTTCAATTTGAAGTCAATCCTCCCTCAAACTCCTTTATCAACTAAGTCAATGTAATACTCTAAATTATTTACCAGTGTTTCCATCACCACCAGTAGATTCCAAGTCAAGAAACCACTATGCTCATCTCTGAGAAACAACTCTTGTATTAAATTTTATCATGGGAATGCAGTGACCAAATCGTTTCTGAAGCTCCATTTGTAATTCCAGTTTTATTATTTCCACTCTGCAGTTATTTCAACAAAATCTGAAATCCCTCACATTTATTCATGATGACTTGAATCAAGTTCTTCCAAACCCCCATTAATGTTATTACTTTAACCTTTCCTTCTGAATCATGAATATTCTTAGCAGCATCTAAAATGGTGAATCCTTCAATTTACTTTGCCCAGATCCATTAGAGGAATCTAATCTACAGCAGCTACAGCCTTACAAAATATATTTCTTAGTAAGACTTCAGGGTCAAAGTCACTCTATCCATGGGCAGCAGAGTGGACGTAGGTAGGGACAGTAGGCAGGGAAACATGAATGCAACTTGATCAGAGCTCCGAGGTGGCCAGGTACACTGTTTTTATGACCCATGAATCTCAACAGTGGGCTTCAATTCAGTAAATCATGTTGTAAAGAGATGTGCTGTCATACAGGCGTCTGTCTCACGTATGGAGCACAGCTTGAGATTTAATTTAAGGGCTGTAGGAATTTTAGAATGGCACCTGAACACTGACTTCAACTTAATGTCGCTATCTGCATTATCCTCTAAAAGAGAATCAGCCAGTCTTTTGAAACTCTCTTACCTTGAAAAATCTTTGATCTAATCTTTGTTGAAAATCTATTTAATGAAGCCACATTCATCAATCTTACTGAGCTCTTCTAGATAGCTTGCAGCTTCTATGTCAGCATTTGCTGCCTCACTTTGCACCTTGCTTCTGGAGAAATGGGTTTCTTAGAGCTCACAAACTTCAGCAGCTTGATCACCTCTGAGCCTTCATAAAACTGAAGAGCATCAGAGCCTTGCTCTGCAGTGGGATGCTGTGGCTGGCTTGATCGTCTGTTAAAACTTTCTCCATATCAGCAATAGGACTGTACTTTCTTAGCATTCATATATTCACTGGAGTAGCATTTTTAGTTCTCAAGAACTTTGCTTTTGCATTTACAACTTGGCTGTTTGTCACATGTAGCCTAATCTTTAACATATCTCCTTTGATGTTCTTTCTTCATTAAACTTAAAAATCTCTAGCTTTTAAAAAAGAGATAAGAGACTCTTCCTTTCATTTTAACTGTTAAAAAGGCCATTGTAGGGTTCTTAACAGGCCTAATTTCAACACTGTGCCTCTGGGAATAAGGATACCTGAAAGGAGAGAGAGAAATACAGGGGAATAGCCAGTCAGAAGAGCAGTCAGGAGAAAGACATTTATCGATTCTGTTTATAACCTTGTATAGGCTCCACCACAATTACAACAGTAATATAAAAAAAATCATCAATTACAATAATATAACAATAATAAAAAAATTTGGAATATGAAAATTATTAAAATGTGAGAGACATGAAATATATACATTGTTGGAAAAATGGCACAGGTACACCCTGCTTAACTGCAACTAACCTTTGATTTATACAAAACACTATCTGCAAAGCACAATATTTATCTATGCCCTTACACTGTTCCTGTTCTAAACATTCCATTAACTAATGAGGATGAACATATTTTATGTTAGCTGTTTTATTATTATTTTTTAAAGAGAATAAAACCAAAAAAAATGAAACAGAACAAAGCCAATCAAAACAAAACAATGAAAGCGATGCAGGACTTCAAAACAAGATAACTGGAAATCAACAATGGCTATTGTAATGCGTCTTATTATCTTCAAAATAGCTGCCCATACTATCAGACATAATAAACAAAACAGAGTAAAATCAACAAAACCAAAACAAAACAATGAAAATGATACAGGACCTTAAAACAAGATACTAGAAGATTGACAATGGCTACCATCTATCTTGCTATCTTCAGAAAAACTGCCCATACTATCACATATAATAATAGAATCAAACAAAACAGAATAAAACCAAACCAACACAATAACAGAATCAAACCAACATAATAGAATAAACAAAACAGAGTAAAACAAAAAAAAATGTAGGACTTTAAAACAAGTTAACAGGACATTAACAATGGCTACCACCTCCCCTTTTAATAGACATTTTTTCCCCTTTCACTTTCACAATATCCATTATACATTTTGGGCCCCACCAACTCCTTCAGTTTGTTATACTAGGGAGACAACATGATGTTCACCCATGTGAGTCCAAACCATTTCACCCACAAGCATGATCTCAAATTGCTTCAATTTACCTACAAGAACCTCTAGATTATCCTATCTATAGCTGAGTATCTTTCCATTGTATAAAAATACCGTATCTATTCTGCAGTTGATGGGCAATCTATCTCTGTTTTTTCCCTAGGTCCTCATGTGGAGTACTGTCTTCTTTTCCAACCCTCAGTCCATGAATTTCCTTTAGGGTCAAATGTTCCTATGTACAACGTATTGATGGATCTTGCCTCCTGATCCACTCTGCTCATGTTTATTGGTGAATTAAGGGCATCTACATTAATGGTTACAACTGACATGCTGTGGCTCATCTCTGCCATGCTATCCTCCTGCCACTGGCCCCTCACTTTTCCCTTCAAGTGCCTGCCCTGCTTGGCAACTCCCCTCCGCTGCTGTTGCGGGAACCATGGTCATGTTTCTCTCTCTCTAGAGTATCCTTTCGCACTCTCTGTAGGGTTAATTTGGTGGCCATCAATTCCTTGTTTTTTTGTTTTTTTTTTTTTGCAGCACCAGGGATCGAACTCATGACCTCGCACTTCCAGGCAGGTGCTTAAGCCACTGAGCTAAATCCCCAGGCCCCTTCAGTTGTTCTTTATCATGGAAGTATTTTATTTCTCCACTAATTTTGCAAGATAGTTTTGCAGGGTACATCAAGTTGGAAGTTGTTTTCTTTCAGGACTGGAAATACTTTACTCCAAGCGTATCTTGACTTGATGGTTTGTGTTGAGAAGTCTGCCGTGATTCTGATGGGTTTTCCTTATAGGTGATGTTTCTTTTCTCTAACAGCCTTTAATATTCTGTTCTTGTGCTTAATTTCTGGGATCTTGATTATTATATGTCTGGGTATAGATTTATTTTGGTTATGGCTAATTGGAGTTCTATAAGCCTCTCTTATTTGTATGTCAGGTCCTTTTCCCATGCTTGGAAGTTTTCTGCTGTTACTTCTGTAAACAGTGTTTTTATGTCATTTGTGCTGACCCCTGACTCCTATCAGTCTTCTTTATGTTGTCTTGCAGCCATTGAATTATTTCCTGGTTGTTATCTTTGAGAGAGCTTTCCTTTCTGTAATTGCTGGCTGAAAGTCTGTCTTTGAGGTCTGAAAGTCTATCTTCAGCTTCTTTCAAGTGGTTTCTCAAGCTTTCAAATGGAGTTTTTAATTCCCTGGCTATCTCTTTGAATTTGTTTCATGCATTGTAATTCCTTGCTATATTGTTCATTCAAGGTTTCCATCATTTTCTTATGCTTATTTTTTTAATCTACATCTTTAGATATGTGCAGCAATTTTTTCATTATGTTTGTAATTCCTTCTTTTACCTGAGAGATTATTTCTGATTACTTTTATAGCCTCATGAAGTTGTTTCTTTACTTCAGTCGCTATGTTTTCTGAAATTTCAGGTGTGTGATTTCCAGGTTCTTCCATGTTCATGTCTCCCAGACTTACTCTGTGGGCTGAGGGTCTGATACTGTCTTTTGCTCCTTCATCTTGACACTTTCCTGGGTTCCTCTGGAGGAACTGGGTGTGGGGTCCTAGGCATTTTCTGCATTGACTGCCCACTGGCAGTGTAGGGGAATGGGCCAGGCACCTGGATTTCTCCTATCCTGGGCTCCTGGGGAGGTGGTGTGTTTCTTCAGACAAGCACAGCTTCTCGGAGACTCCTCTGACGGTGTCAGGTGTGTGGGGACTTGGGCGGCTGGGTCTCTCTGCTCATGCTGGCTACTGGTCCTGATGGCAGCTGGCTGGTTCCGCTAGTTGATTTTTTCAATATTCTACTCTGGAAAATGCTTATTCAGTTTGACCTTTCTCTGGTAGCTTATTTTAAAATTACTCTGTACTTAGACACAGTGACATTTTCTATCACTAGAAAAATATTTTCTTCTAAGGGAGAGGCTATAGCTCAGAGGTAGCGCACTTGCCCAGTATGTGTTAGCCTCTGGGTTTGAGCCTCAGTACTGAGGGAAAAAAAAGAAAAAAAAAACAAAAAACACAAACTTTTTTTTGTCTGCTTGGTATTTATATACTGTGCTCCTATCATATGACATTTAAATTTTTTGTTCAGTGAAATATGACTGTTTGGGTTTCTAATCCTGTTGAAAAACTCTTGCACCCTAAGATTGTATAAAGTTTTTCTTCAAATATGTACTTTGTATTGTTTCAATTGTTGAGACCATGTGAAAAATTTGTTTTTTTTCAAAGAAGAAATTTTTCAACAAGTGAACAAGGCAAAGAGTGAGCAAGAAAGAGGATGAAGATAACTGTCATAGCAATGGTTGGAAAAAACTCTACTTTCTGGAAAATGAATCTAACAATATTGTGAATTCCTATAACAAAGCTACATTCTCAGAAAACAGAATTAAAAATGTATTTTGATGTACCCAATCACTAGTTATATGGCTAGTGTATTTTACATGTATGTGTATTTTTTCATATTTACATACATAGTTCACTTATTTTCATTCCCATCCTTCTTAATACTTACCAAGTGAAAAAGGTTACAAAAAAGAAAAAAACAGGCTACTGAGAAAGTTATCCAGTTACTCATCAGATACAAAGACAGAAATATTTCATTTTAAAATGTCACATAAAATCAACTATATTGGCATAAATATGACTTAAAACAATAGCATGCCAAAAAAAGTCACTGCATGATTGTTTATTTAAAATATTATGACTCTGGTTGTAAATACATATGGGCTTACATAATTTATGGCTATTCATATAAACCCCCAATTAAAATGGTTAATTGTTCATCCCCAGTGACTTTTGTTTTAATAAGCACAATAGTAAATTTTCTATCTGGTTTAAAGTGTCTACGCCTTTTGAATCTTGATTCATGAAGAAATTACTGAAAAATAATTTAAACTTAACTACATTGAACAATAATATTATTCCAATGCTGTCACAGATTTCTCCATGGCAAAATAGGTATATTGCTATTGCACAACTTAATAGGTACAAGTTATTATGTATATATAAATTCTCTCTACATAATGACAGTGTTTCCACTGCAACTTGCTCAGTACATGTAAAATTATGAAATACAATTTACAAAATCTTTAACAATATACTTTTATGACAAAAGTATCCTGAGGATATTACAAAATTCTTTTTCTAGCCCTTCATTTCTTTGCTTTGACTCTTTAATTTCTAAGATAATAGTTGTCTATATCTCATTACATAAAAATTCCTTTAATTTGTAATTCCTAACAAAATAAATTTAAGCTAAATAGTAGGTAACTGTCTCTTAAACACTCATCTCCCTTCCTCCAATCTGATTTGTTAAAATCAAGTATTTATCAAGTTTTCTATAATTCTGAATCAGAAAATGTATAGCACAAAACAGACAGAAATAGCACATTTAAGTTAAAAGCACTGTGAATTTTAAATATTTTGGTCATATTTTATAATAAAATAATGTATTTTGGCAAAAATAATAAAATATAAGGTTTTATTTTCTATTAATAGATATGAAGGGTATTTTACATTTGTAAATACTATTTAATTTGACTGTTTTCACATTTGTTTCTAAAAACACTGCTGTAAGGTTTTCAGAATTTTGAGACTAAAAGCACCTAAACAATAAGAAATAAAAAAAATTTTAAGGAAAATGTATGATGTTCAAGAACTCTGTCAAATTCATAACTTACTTTTAAGCATCTTATATATGCCAACACAGAATCTTTATTGCCTATTAAGACTTATTTGATTCAATGTAATCTAAAAATAACAATCTTGGAAGCCTTATTGAGATTTATTTGAAAATTAGGATGGGAATTCAAACATGTTAAAATAAAAAACATTTGCAAAAAAAGTTGTTATTCTAGTGGCAGTTGTTGTCATGGCACAAAAACACATGAACAAAACTTGTGGTTTTTGCATATACATACAAACTAAATTCAAATGTGTAAGCTATATATATATATATATATATACACACATACACACATCTACATACACAAATACATTTACACACACAATTTAGGCTCTGGAAGGGAAATTGATGAAACCTTTACATAATGAACCATTTATCTCATTTATCATTGAAGTCCCAATGAGTTTTAATGGAGAGGTTCATTATCTGTTTCATTCTTACTCAAGTATCAATCTATCATTAATTAACAAAAGATTTTCAGATGTGTTAAGTTTGATAAAGGAAGTCAGAGTAGTGAATTAAGTGATGAGTATGTGAGTCTTTACTTAAATGATTTTTTACTGTTAAAGAAATTCATGCAGATATCTGCAGAAAAGTTGATCAACAATAAGAAAACAAAATTCCTTTAACACTATGACATACTCATACTATATATATATATGTGTTATTACAGCATCACTTACAAATTCTACCTTAGGTGATCTAATAAAATTATGAATGATTTTGTTAATTTTTAAGGCATCAGTGCATCAATGAGGGCAAAGCTCCATAAGTAAATATGAAAACAAAGCATCAGCTTATTTGTGGTATAGTGATTACTATATATTGTATCTGTTGGCCACTTCCATCAAAAGGGTTAATAAATTATGTCTTCTTGTAAAAATGTTACAGCATAAATTTCACATCATTTTTTAACACTTCACGTAAGGGGCTGAACTGATCTGGCAGTATTCTCATCTTCATTGTTCCATCAGCTCCACAAGAGAAAATATGGTTTGTTGGTCCTGTCTCAATTTGCATCACTCCAGTTCCAATATTCCTAAAAATGGACTGCCGAGCATGTTCATTGATAAAAGTGTGGAGAAGACTAAAGGTAGCAAGACTCCAAATCTGAAAAATATTAAGGACAAAACAAACATGTGGCTGATTAGTTTTAGAATCCAAATGAAAAATTCAGTCCCACCTAAACAAAGATGGGGAAATACCTGTGCAGGTTTAAAATCATAACACTTCAATTCTGTACACGGTATTACAACTTACCAAAAGCTGTTATATTATTAAATGCTTAAAATCCAACCAGTAAGAATAAGGTATTACTATCTCCTGAATTGGAGATGAGAATATCTATGTACAAGGAGGTTAGGCATACAATGTTACAAAAAACTTGTGATATTACAGGGACTACAATGGAGGTTTTCTGTCTCTCAGCAGAACTTCTGCTGGGCAGTTGTGCAGTGAGGTAACCTTCTTTGTAATATGGAATATTCACCAAGGGATCAGAACAGCTGGCAAGAGTGACACCTGGAGGCCCACTAACCCTGGCAAAGCTATGTTTTAACTACGAGACAAAATCAACCATTAAAACTTGGGTACATTTAATTTTACTAAGATTTCATATTTTCAGTCCTTGTAAAAATAAATGTGGGTCAAGCATGGTGGCTCACGCCTGTAATCCCAGTACTGGAGAGGCTGAGACAGGAGGATCGTTGCAAGTTTGAGACCAGCCTGGGCTACAAAGTGAGCTTAAGGCCAGCCTAGATGGCATAGCAAGACCCTGTCTCAAAAAGACAAGGGCCAGGGATTTAGCTCAGTGGTGTAAGCACCTGCCTGGCAAGCACAAGGTCGTGAGTTCAATCCCTTCATGCAATAAAATAAAATAAAATAAAATAATAAATAGGTGTGCCTGTTTCTAAAGCAAATGATCAGCATTTTTACCTATATTCTTTTAGGATACATATTTTAGGATTACAGAAACCAATTTATTTCCTGATTTTATTGAGATCACTTAGGAAAAAATTTTCTCTAAGAAATACGACGATTATACTAATCTGTATGTACATAGATTTGTTAAATTATAGCTTCTGAATACATTTTATATTTCCAGGTTTTTGCTTGATTAAGCGATAAACCTGAGTCAATATATAAACTAAAGAAATGGCCTAAATCGAACTATGACTTATTCTAAATTAAAGGCACTTCTGATAAGAAAGTGGCTTCAAATGGAAGAAAATAATTCTCTCTATATATACTTGATTTTAGGAAAGTCTTTTCAAAGTTCTAGCTGAGGACATGAGGGAAACTAAAGAAAGACCTTCAAAGCTTGAAGACAGGGTTGCAGCCTATGATCGTGAAAGGAAAGATCTCTTAAAAATAACAAGGTCGCAGGAAGTAACAATTCAACAGCTGGTGGACAACTCAAAGATGCATAATTTAAGAATTAAAAATGTGAGTGAAGAAGCAG
>RJWT010031437.1:0-14378 GCA_004365215.1 Cuniculus paca | reverse complement strand
ATGTATCTTTTAAAACAAAAACAAAACACCAACATTTTAACTAAAAATACAAACAAGGGGAATTTTCTTATAGACTAATTCCCCTATATCAATCCAAATACTAAATCTGTAACTTACATTGGAGTACAGGTACCTACAAGGAAATAGAAGACATAACTGAGATAGGTGGTTTTTTACTATATCTTGCTACTTTAAAAAAATCTATCAAAAAATACTGTATTTAGTGAACAGAAACTATTTAAAATTATTTTATTGTCCTTCAAAACACAAAAAGACTATGAAAATGTAAGATTACTGA
The DNA here is from genome assembly GCA_004365215.1 of Cuniculus paca. Taxonomy (NCBI): domain Eukaryota; kingdom Metazoa; phylum Chordata; class Mammalia; order Rodentia; family Cuniculidae; genus Cuniculus; species Cuniculus paca. The sequence goes on along the minus strand of RJWT010031437.1, from coordinate 14,080 downwards.
ATATAATTCTCTATGAAAATATCAAGAAATGTTCCAAAATCTAAAAAATGTAAGGTGAAAACATTCTTGACAAAGTTTTTTAAAAACTGTACTTTGACTAGAGCTACACCTACCATTTTAAAGGACCTCGTATCTAAAAGTACTAATTCAAAAAAATAAAAACGAAAAACAAAAAAACTAAACTGCCATAAGCTGGTGTTTCACAGGCTACTAACGCTTACCTCAAGGGAACCTACTGAAGATAAAGTCCCGTCACTTGCACGGTCCTTTCAGCTGCCTGCCAGTTGTCTCTGTGGAAGGGAAAGCCTGATGAGTGAGAACCCTCTGCCACACTCCTTTGGAGGGTCAGGGTGCCTGCACAGAACTGTCCACCTAGAGATCCCTAGATACTCTGAATAACAAAGAACTAAAAAGATGCCACCTTAGAACTTCCTTTTCTGCTAAATACTAAAACCAAATGCCCAAGAGTTACTCAGTGCTAATGTCCTACTGGTATTATCAAGATGATGTGTCTATATTAAATCAAGTAGAAAAAAGACTAAAATGGTTCAAAAAGAAATAAGCTAATACTGACAAAGAAAACATACACACAAACACACATACACATAAATATGAAAAATTAATGACAGAACTGTGTAAAATCAGAGAAAAGGTTATATCCACAAAAAATAAAGTTATAGCATCAACAAATGAATGCTAAAATCTAAAGAAATTCTTGTCTACTCATTTTTAAAAGATGCCATTAAGTATACCATGCTTAAAATGAACTCTATACCATGGATCCAAATGTCTACTTATAAAATACCATGCATTTTTTGGTGGGGTCAGTAAGTGGGTGGGTGGGGAAAAGATCTGGCAGATTTTTATAAATATGCAAAGTGAGAATCAGCAGCATGAATGCATACAATTCTAAAAAGAAGGAAAAAAAACATGTATCTGTATCTAAGAAAGTAGAGAAATCCTTATTTGGGGTTAAATTAAAGAAAAGTAGAAAAGAAAGAATAGAAACTGAAATGTAAAGTATCTCAAAAGAACTACCTTCACCTTATAGAATTATAAATGTCTGGTAAGTGTCTTCCATTAAAATATATATGTATCACTAATGTAGTACATGTTTATCTATAAAACCAAAGAAATTGTATTTTCTTTCTAATGCAATAGTCTTACAATCTGAACATTGTGCTTCATAAGGCAGAACAAAATGCTTTTACAAGAAACTTTAAAATCATTAACTATTAGCACCAGTACTGATGAAGTACAGAGGGCCTCAAATTAAACAGATGATTCCAGCATTTACTCTACTAGCATCATATCTAAAACGAAATTACTTACCTCTGATTCTTTGTCACTTAAAGATCCCAAACTTCCAAAACTGTGATTAGAGCTTTCATTATTTGTTGAGGCCTGTTAAAGATTTATTAAAAAGTAAGAATTAGGAGTAATTTAAAACAAACATTTTACAAAGTATACTGTTTATCTTAATAAATGAAAATAAAGTATGATCTCTTTTAATCAAGAAAGCCAAGGAAAGTAAAAATAAGAAATATCAGGCACTTAACACTATAAATGTCTTGGAAAGCTTTATTGAGTCAGTAAAGTTCTGCTGTTTCAGGAACTGACTTGCATTAGCTGATTTGGGGTATAGGGGTACTGAGCATTGAACTCAGGGCCTTTGCACTTAGCTATATTCCCAGCAGCTCTTTTTTAGTTTTTTCATTTTGACTCTCTTTAAGTCACCAACTTGTAATCTTCCTGTCTCAGCCTTCAATGTGCCACCACACCTGAGTTTAGCTGATTTTTTAAAAAAACCCTTCAAAAGCAAAGTAACTGGGGGACCCACACCCCCAGCTGACTGGACAGGGCTGTGTACCCCCAAAAACCAGATGGAGACACATCCCCTGCTGACCTCCACCCAACTCCATGCCTATGGATTTTGTGTCCTAGACATGGCTACCTGCAAACTCCAAGATGGCTCTGTGTTTTGATTCTCATTACACAGGGCAGAAGAGACACTAACCAATCAACCCACCTGATCATGGACAAGGTCAACACCCAGGGATAGAAGAGGTGAAGATTCAGCAAGCTGCCTAACATGATGGGATGATGCAGCAACCCATGGCCCAGCCATGACCATCTGCCAACTTCAGCCTGCTCTACATTTTGCTTTCCCTTGGCATGGACCAGCAGAGGCCTAGACTAATTGACAGGCCTTATCCTGGACAAAGCCAATGCCCAGGGAAAAAAGGTAACCACCAGAGGGCTAGCAGACCCAGAGAGAAAGTACTGTATGAGCCTGGCTATCAAGCATTCCCTCTCAAAGTGACTGGGGGAGAGATAACTACAGGAGATCACTGTGGAGAGGGTGTGGGCTAGACACAGACTCCCTGAGAAGCTGAAGCTCACGCCAGGAAACACATGGGGTCTGCCACATGTAGTGAGAAACCAGACATGGTAAGTGTTGACATTAAGTCCAAGAGTCTGCTTGAACTCCTGCCCTGCAGCCTATATGCAGCAAAGACCAGTGGGCTGATTTTTTTCCCCACTTACGTTGGGAGCATGGACAGGCCTCAGTCTAGACAGTTACCATAGTCTGGGGTGAATGGACAGAGGCATTTCTGACACAGAGAGGGTATCTCACAAACCTGCAGGCCCTAATGTTAGGCAGAAAGAATTGTGACTTGCTAGATTCTTGTTTGCAGATCCTGGAAAGAAACCATGAATTCAAAAACACAGAGGAATTCTTTTCAATTCTTTCTTTTAAAAATGTCTAAGGGCTGGGGATTTAGCTCAGCAGCATAAGCACCTGCCTGACAAGCGCGAGGTCCTGAGTTCGATCCCTGGTACCAAAAAAGAATAAAAAATGTCTATAATCCCAGCACTCAGGAAAGTTGAGGCAGAAGGACTGTTGGATTTCAACACCAGCCAGAGCTACAGAGTGAGCTCGAGGCCAGCCTGAATTGCAGTGAGATCCTGTCTCAAAAACACCAAAAAAAAAAAAAAAACAAAAACAAAAACAGAAAAAGGATTATTCTTCTCTTTCCTTCATCATTTTTTTGTTTTGGTTTGGTTTTTGTTTTCCAGACTGGGTTTTCTTCTCCCTTTTAATTCTCTCTTTTCTCCTTTTCCTTTTTAACATTTTTTATACCTTTTTATGTTTCTTTTAAAGACTATATTTTGCTGTTTTTCTTTTTTCTCCTGTTTCTTGTTTGTTCTTTTCTGTAAATGTTTTCTAATACTAATTTCCTTTCACTCCTTAATAGGCTTCCCTATCTCACTTTTCACTTCTCCTTCTCATCTTTCATTAACATGTTCACTATGGGGCCATCATTTGTATGTCTTGCTGTGGGGCAACTCTGATTTAATCTGAACATCTCACTGTTGGGCAGCTCCAAATTATTTTTATGAGTAAAGAGATTAATATATGTGATGAGATCTGTTTGCACCAGCAGTGGTTCAAGCCACATAATGGGACAGTCATGTATTTACCACCAGGGGTTCAAGCCAGCTAAAACATAATAATTTTTCAAAGTTTACTTTTTTTACTCTCTGGTTCCCTACCCTTCTACCTTAACTAGTACAACTATTAAGCTTTATGAATCTTTAGCTAGCTAGCTAACTCTATACTATTCATATTGAATTCTGTTCTACTGTTTGTGGAAGTAAAGTTCCATTTAGTAGGTATTTACTATGGGTCAATATTTGGTTTGTCTTAGTGTTTATTCTATAATTACAGATCTCTTTTCAATGGTTAGGGTGGAACATTACTGGTTCAGGGTATGTAAATATCCAGTTTGTCTTTGATGATGATATTGTTGCCGATTTTATTACTATAGGCCAGGTAACAAAGCTGTTACTATTAATGGGTTTTCTCTGGATGCCAGCATCTGGATTGCCTTTGTGGCATTAACTGTGGCCCATTCCCAGAGAACTAGATAATGAGTCAAATATGCTGCAGCCTGCTCTCCCAGATGAAAGGAGATGGTTGGATTCTGGGACAGGGACAAAGGTCAAAAGTTAACCACGCCCAGAGTATACTGCTGAAAAGCAGACATTAACTGAAGAGTCTCAATATCAGCAATAAACCTGCCCACTATAACCAACCTGCAAGCCTCAGCACAAGAAACAAACAAATATATACAGAAATATGAGAAGACAAGACAACAAAATGCCTCCAGAAACTCCCCATCTCCTCTAAAGCTGACCAATGGAGCACTGAATGAGAAGAAATTAAAAGCCACACATCCAAATTATTTGAAAGGATAACAGAGGAGATAACACCAGATTAATAATGCACTTGACAAACTCAAGGAAGATACAACTAAACAGAAAATAGACCTATTAAAACAACAATTGGCAAGTCTACAGAAGACACTAATAAAAAGCTTGCTGAGCTAAACAAAATGATACAAAACATGAATTACTAGCACAGAAAAGAATTGTAGTCCATAAAAAGGTATTAAAGAAATTCAGGAGATTAAAAATTCTATCAAAAGTATGAGCAGTAGAAGTAATCAATGTGAGGACAGTGTCAGAACTAGAAGACAGGGATGTTTTTGGTGACCAGTTAATGAGACACACCACAAAAACAACAACAGAATGTAAAAAATGCATCTGACAGCTGCTACATGATGCAAACAAGTCTAAAGTAAGATGAGAATTACTGAAAAATCAGAAAAACACTAAGTGCATTAAAAACCTTTTACTGAGTAGAAAATTTTACAAATATAGGACAAAAATGTAACACACAATTATTTAGGCATGTAGAACCTACACAGTCGCAATTAGGAAAAAACCTCCCCACTACACATCATATTCAAAATCCCAGAATTGTAACACACAACAGAATCTTAAAAATTGTTAGAGAAAAGCGCTGACTCACTTCTGAAGACAACCCATTAGAATTACATGTGACTTCTCAACACAAACTGTAAAGGCCAGGAAAGCTTGGAGCAACGTGCTTCAAGCCCTAAAAGAAAACAACTTTCAACCCAGACTGGTATGTCCTGCAAAACTGTCTTTTAAAATTGATGGAGAAATAAGGTATTTCTATGATAACACCTAAAGAAAGTGTAGGGAGCAGCTAAAGCTGGAGATCAATCATGTGTGGGGCTAAAGCAAGGCCAGCTCTGAGAACATGAAGAGCCCAAAGTGAGCTGCATAAACAAGTAGTTCCAGCTCAGAAAAGGCAAGGTATCCAGGTCAGCCAGGCAAACAAGTTGCTAGGCAGTGGGGTTGAAACTGACATCATCCTCCTGAGTGTATAAATAAAGGTACTTCAGTGGTTGAGCAGTTCCTTTTCTCCCATCAGGAGACAGGGCTCCACCTGACCTCATCTTTCCTCTCTTTTCTTTATTTTCCCATCCTCTCACTATCCTTCCCCTCTGGAAACTTTGAGAACCGCACTGGTACCTGGCACTCAATGAAATTCATGACTATTAAACCCACACTCCACAAAAATGTTTACAGATCTCCTAAAAAGAAACACTGACACTAACAATGACCAAAGGTCTAATAGAATGAATAGACCAGGCAGGGTGGGCAGTTGAGTAGAGGGAAAAAAAAGGAAATCAACAACAGAAGTAATGCAATGACAGGAATAAATCAACACCTGTCAGTAACAACTCAATGAAAATGGTCTCAACTCCCCAATCAAAAGATACAGATTGGTAGGATGGATTAAGAAACAAAATCAAACCACATGCTGTGTACAAGAAATACATTTAGCCCAAAAAGAAATTCATAGACTAAAAATCAAAGGATAGAAAAGAATATTTCATGCAGTGGGAACTGAGAAAAAAAGCAGGTATAGCTATCCTATTTTCAAACAAAGTGGAGTTCAAGACAAAACTGATCAAAAGAGGTAAATACTGGTGACTATTAACATACTGGTTAAGGGAACAATTCAACAGGAAAAGTGAACCATTATTAATATACATGCACCAAACAACAACATACTCAACTTTATAAAAAAGTAATATTGGGCATAAAAGATCAGATAAACATAAACACAATTATAGTGGGGGACCATCTCAATACCACAGTCACAAACAGATCAACTAGGTATTTACAAACAAAGAAATAGCAGAGCTAAACAAAACCTTTAAACAAATGGACTTGATACCTACAGGATTCCACCAAACAACAGAATACACATTCTTCTTAGCAGTACATGGAGCTTTCTCCAGAGTAGGCCACACACTAGTGAATAAAACATGCTTAATTAAATGCAAGAGAATCAAAATTATACCATATAACCACACAATGAAATCAATGGCAAAAGAAAATACAGAAATTATGCAAACACATGGAAATTAAACAATATGCTCTTGAACAATTAGTTATAAAGGAAATCAAAGATAAAAAGACTATTTCTAGAACTAAACAATAATGCCAGTACAACATACCAGAACTTTGGGGAAATACCGAAAACAATCCTAAAAGGTAAATTTATAGCTGTGAATGCCCACACCCCCAAAATAGAGCAAACCTAAATAACTAATGATGCACCTCAAGGTCCTAGAAAACCAAGAATCCAAATCCAAAACTAGTGCAAAGAAGGAAATTATAAAGATCAGAGCAGAAATCAATGAGATTGACACTATAAAAGAATATAAAGAATTCTTTAATCAAAGAGCAGATTTTAGCTGGATGTGGTGGCGCACACCTGTAATCCCACCACTCAGGAGGCTGAGGCAGGAGAATTGCTGTAAGTTTGAGGCCAGCCTGGGCTACAAAGTGAGTTGAAGGCCAGTCTGAACTGTATGGTGAGGCCCTGTCTCAAAAAGACAAAAAACAAAACAAAACAAAACAAAACAAAGCAAAACCCCAAAACCAAAACAAATAGCAGATTTTTCAAAAGAATAAACAAGAGACAAACCCAAAAGACCCAAATCAATGCAATTAAACCCCACCACCACCAAAAAAAATCACAAGGGATATGGCTGAAAGAAGATTATTAACAACTACTTTGCAAAACTGTATGCCAATAAAATGCAGAATTCAGAAGAAACGGATAGATTCCTGGATACATATGAATTACCAAACTTAACACAGAAGATATAAAGCCTTGAATAATCCAGTAAAAGGCAATGAAATTGAAGCAGTAATTTAAAAAAAATCCAAAACAACAACAAGAAAAAAGCCTACAAACCAAGAAAAGTCCAGGTCTGGATGGGCCTACTGCTAAATTACGTAAGAACTTCAGGAACAATCCAGCATCAATACTCCTCAGCTCCCCCCCCCACCAGGGATTGAACTCACGACCTTGTGCTTGCCAGGCAGGCACTTAGACCGCTGAGCTAGATTCCCAGCCCGGGTGTTTTTGAGACAGGGTCTCACTATGCTGTTCAGGCTGGCCTTGAGCTCACTTTGTAGTCCAGGCTGGTCTCAACCTCACAACGATCCGCCTGTCTCTGCCTCCTGAGTGCTGGGATTACAGGCATGAGCCACCATGCCCGGCCTCAGCTCTTCACTGAAAGTGAAAGTGAAAGCGTACTCCCAAGTCATTCCCACAAGCTAACATTAACCTGATTCCAAAACCAGTAAGAAACCAACCAAAAAAGAAACTATCAACCAACGTCTTCAATGAATATACATGCAAAAATCCTCAACAAAATACTGACAACAGAACACAGCAAAATGTCAAAAAGATCATACATCATGACTGAGTAGGCTTCAGTTCAGAATACTCAATAAATGTAACACACATCACATAAACAGAAGTACAAACATCACATGATCATCTGAATAGCCACAGAAAAAGCCTTTGACAAAAAGCCAACATTCATTTATGATAAAAACACTGAAGAAAATAAACATAAGACCTTATGGCACTCTGATGAAAGACATTTACAACAAACCAACTGCCAACATATTAAATGGGGAAAAACTGAAAATTTTTCCATTAAAATCAGAACAAGACAAGGATGTCCACTATCACCACTTCTGCTCAACACAATACTCAAAACACTAGCATGAGCAATTAGAAGTGAAAAAGAAGTAAGAGATAATATAGGAAAAGAAGTCCCTTCCTATTTGCAGATGACATGAACCTCTATATAGAAGACCCAAAAAATTCCAAGACCCCTGAAATAACCAAATTCAGCAATGCAGCAGGACACCAACACACAGAAATCAATAGCATCTCTGTGCATCAATATTAAACTGAATGAGAAATCAGGAAAAAAAATATTAACCACAATACCACCAGAAAAATTAAATACCAAGGAATTAACCGAACTAAGGAAGTAAGACACCACTACAACAAAAACTATAGCACTCTGAAAAAAGAGATTGAACAGGACATCAGAAAATGGAAAGATATCCTCTGTTCACCCTGTAATGGATAGGCAGAACCAATAAAGCCATACTTCCAAAACTGATACACAGATTTAACACAATCCCAATCAAACTACCAATAATATTCTTCACAAAACTAGAGAAAATAAATCTAAACTTCATAGGAACCAGAAAAGATCTAGAAGACCAGAAGCAATCCTGGGTAACAGTAAAGAAGGAGGCATAACAACCCTGAATTTCAAGTTATATTATAAAGCTACAGTGATAAAAACAGTACTGGCACAAAAATGGATTAAGTAAATCCGTGGAATACAAAAGAGGATGCAGAAGCAACTCCAATCGTGTTTAATTTTTTTTACATTAAAAATCTTTTTTATTAATAAAACAACTTGACTGAACTAAAAACTTGACAATCACACAATCCACAAACTTAAAATGCATAATTTATTAGATTTTAGCACATTAACAGAGTTATATTCAACGACTTTATCTTTGACAATGAGGCCAAAAACATACACTGGAGTTCGAAAGACAGCTCTTCAATAAATGGTGGTAAGAAAATTGACTAACCTCATGTAAAAGATTAAATCTAGACTCCATATCTCTCACTAGGTACTAAACTAAAATCAACATGGGTCAAAAATCTAAATGTTAGAACAGAAACACTTAATCTGCTGAAAAATAAGTAAAATTCTTCAAGTCATAGATGCAGGCAAGGATTTTCTCAACAGAATCCCAGATACACAGGAAATAGTACCAAGAATGAACAAACGGCATCATGGCAAATTTAAAAACTTTTGTATCGCAAAACAAACAACCAATAGAGTAAGAAGACAACTTACAGAATGGGGAAAAAACCTTTGCCAGCTATTTCCTTGGAGAGCAGAGTAGTATCTAGACTATTAAAGAACTCAAAAAGAAGAACTAGACTCCCCCAAATAAAAGACTCAGTCAACAAATGGGCCGCTGAAATGAACAGACACTTCTCGGAAGTACAAAAGGCCAACAAATACATAAAGAAATGTTGAGCATTGCTGACCATTCGAGAAATGCAAATTAAAACAATGAAACTATTTTATCCCAGAAAAAATGGCTATCATCAAGAAATTAAATAGTAACATGCTAGTGGGGCTGTAGGGTGGGGGAGATACCCTTTTACATTGTTGGTAGGAATATAAATAAGTACAACCACTATGGAAATCAGTATGGAGATTCCTCAAATAACTAAACTAGAAATTTCATTCAAGGCAGCTATTCCCCTTCTCGGTATCTTCCCAAGAGTTAAAGATGTCACATTATAGTGATACATGCACAGAAGTGTTTACAGCACCACAATTCATAATAGCTAAATCTTGGAAGTGACCTATCAACAGATCAGTGGATAATGGAGTATTTACACACAATGGAGTACTGCTCTGCTATAAAGGATAAATTTCAGTCATTTGTAGGCAATAATGTTAAGTGAAACAAATCAGACACATAAGTTTAAATATAAAGAGCTAAATAAAAGAGATGATAGGACGTAGGGAAATAGATCTTTTTCAAATGGGAATGCAATCAAGAGATGGGGGAAGGGTGAGGAAGGAGATGAAAAAAGGAATTAAGATGTGTTAGGTACATGTACCAACTCCCCACAAGGAATGTAATCATTATGTACCAGTAAAAAATAAAAGTAAAGGTAATGGGCCAGTGTTGGATAACAAATTCAGAAAAATAACTATCTAATATAAAATTCAATGTATTGCTTGGCCAAAAGAATTGTTTGTAGGTAGGCCAATTACCAAATGTCATCATAACTCCTACATATCCTTTTCTCTGTCTTCATATTAATAAACTGCCCTCATTTTTTTGTTTGTATTGACTTCATCTTTAAAGAAACGATTATCCTAATCAATGCTTTGCTTAAGTTTCCCCATTTCCTTGAGAATATTTTTGAACTGTGAAAAACAGAAAGAAATTACCATTCTGTTGAATGACAATGTTTTTTGTCCAATATACTCCTTTGGTTGTTATTTTGTGGACATTTCTGTGCTGTCCATTCACTGGGACAAAGTCTTCCAGGAATGTTTAGACCAGAAGCTGACAGGTTATGGCATATATGACAAAAATGACACATGAATTAACTTCATGCAGGCCAGCTGATACCCTCATGTTTCTCTTCCCTTTGTAAGAATAGTTGCCTACTATTAACAGTAATAGAAATCCTACCCAGCAATCCTACTGTAAACAAGTTGCAAGTTGGCTCAAACTATCCTTAGATAAATTTCCAAACTGACTCTAAGTAATTGCATACATGCCCACTACAATGCTGACCTCTGTAAAGGCTATTTGAAACACAGGATAACTCTTGATGTAAATTCAAGGAGAATTTGGAAAGTGAAAACCGATATAGGACAAGTCTGTCAAACTCGAAAACAAATGTAAAATATAAATAGTGAATCAAAGCCCATGGATAGCATTTACAACCAAACTAGGTGATAAAATCTCCACAAATTCCCCACTTAAAAAAACAGCAGATGGGGACAAATCACCAAAACCACAAGTCCTACATGGTATCATTATCTGCACTGGAAAGAAGTAGAAAGAAACAAGATACCTGCCAGACCTGAGAACAAGATATTCCCAAAACAGCAGAAAGTTCTCACTAAAAGTAGCAGTCAATTTGAGCACAGAAATTATATTTGGAAGGATTTTACCCTTTCAAATAGTGACTAAGTGCAAGGAGTCCACAGTGAAGTTTAAGATGTTAGAATAGTCTATCCCCTAAGAATTCTTGAAATGGCCTTTCCATAAAAGGGAGGCACAACTGCAATAAAGGAAAAGGAAGTCCAGATAAAAGTAAAGAAGGAAACAGGCCTAGAAACCCCAGAAAGCAGATGACACGTTGCTATTAATTCTGGCTGAAGAGACCACCCCTCCCCCCAAAACAGTAGGAGTTGACAAATGCCACCCCCAAAACCATCTCTTAGTGTATGAGACATCCAAGCAACAGAAAATGACGAAGGTCAATTACATAAAGTTATTATATAAAAAAGAATAAATTGCACAGTAATATCTTAATAATAAAAGCATTACCACAAAATAGATGAAAACAGTAACCTATTACTTTAAAAATTGCTAAAAGACATTACAATAATCATTCAAGGAAAGAGAGAACAACATAAATCTGATTTCAAAAAATTCAGAATTCAGGTAGAACTCAGAAAAACATTCAAAATAAAAAGAAAAGAATTATCAGAAGTGAAGACTAAACAGAAATAAACACAAAAGCCAAAATATACAGCAGAAAATGGTTTAAGTGAATCTAAAGGTAAAAAGAACTTTTTGAAATCAAAAGATAAGGATTTTAGAGAAAATAACTGATGAAACAATGATTTAATGTATAACAGATTTCCTTAAGTACCAAGAAAATAAGAAAAACTAAGAAACATTCTTGGAAAATTAAGAAAAAAATTCAAACTAACTAAAAGAGCACATCAAATACCTCGTATCAACCCAGAACATCAAATTTTTCCAAAGCAATCCTTTATGCTAGAAGAAAATAAAATATTTAAGAAATTCAAGGAAAGAAAATATGAGCAAAGTTATTTATATATTCATTAACACTAATTTATAACACACTGTTACCAGAATACAATCAACTACTGCTCCCATGAGTCCTTCCTAAAGAATCTTTTAGAGACTGAGCTTCAGACAACGAAAAGGAAGTTTAGTCAATCTAAGAACTGAAGGCAAGCAATAGTCTTATTCACCAGTTGCTAAGCATATCAGAATGAAATATTCTATCATCTGTAGAGACCAAGAGGCACACTTCTCAGTACAAAAGATGCAGATGCAAATAAAAACCTTATAGAGTCTTGAATTTGAAAGGAAATACTGATACAAGTTCATGTAACTTTATCTTTAAAAACAAACAATAAAACGAACATACACATACCACCAATAATACCAGAATACTTCATATGAGAACACTACTTCCATGGACAACTATAAATTCTGGGGAAGAAAAATGAAAACAACTACCTGAAGATATTAGAGCAACCAAAAGTAGACAATCTAGATAAAAGACACTTGGAAAAAGAGAAAGGATTTGGGTGGTTTTCTGTTTTTACCGCTTTTGCCTGAGGGAACGTCCTCAGCTACCCATGACAGCTAAAACTTGGGTCAAAACCTGCAGTATCACTGGCTTGAAAAACCTGAGTTTCAGGCTCCCACAGTGGCTGGAATGTAAGGAGGGATACACCGGAAGATAAAGAAAAGCTCCCAAATTCGTCATATAGGTTCTGGCTAGGTTTCTAGCTGCTCACTGAACTAGGTAAGAAGAGTAGGAAAGACTCTTAAGCAGGTCAGATACAGCTCAAACACTTGAACAGAGATGTCAGCTACAGCCTACCGTAGGGAAACATGGTTTAGATTTCAATCCAGCTAGGTTAACTGCCTGTAAATAACACACCACTACTACCACCCCAACCATCATCAATACTCTCCAGAAGAATACACCAAAGCCCACCATTCTATAGGGTACCACTGACTGTGCAGGATAAAAAAACAAAATTTCTAAGAAAATATGACTCACTCAAGAAAAAAGACAACAGATTAACCATAAAGTAACACCGATACTAGAATCAGCCAGATTTTAAAAGCAGTTATTATATAAATATGCTCAAAATGAGAAAGGAAAATATGCTTGCAATAAAAGAACATATTGGAAATGTCAGCTGAGAAATAAAAACTGTAGAAAGGAGAGATGTAAAATCTAGGCCTGCAAATTTCACTGTAAAATACAAAACTCACTAAAATTTCACTGTAAAATACAAAACAACTCACTGGATAAGCATTAGCAGCAGAATGGAGACGGTACTAAAGTTAGACTAACGGAAATTATTAAAAAAACAGACAAAAATCATTTTTAAAACAGCATTTGTTGGACACTACTAAGCAATCTAATATACAGGTTAGTGTCAAAGAAGGAAGGAAACAGAAACAAAATATCTGAAGAACTGTAATCCCAGCACTCTGGAAGCTGAGGCAGGAGGACTGAAAATTTAAGAACAACATGGGCAATTCAGGGAGTTGGTGAGATACAGTCTCAAAGTAAAAATATAAAAGGACTGTTACAGCTCAGTGAGAAGCCTCTGGGTTTAATCTCCAATACAGAAAAAGGGGAGAAGTGGAAAAGGGGTCCAAAACTTGATAAGGACATAAATTTAAAGATTAAGAACTCACTGATTCTCCCCAAGTAGGATTTGTATTGATGCCACACCAACTGACATCACAGTCAAAACACCTGAGACCAACAGTTTAAAATCTTAAAAGCAGTCAGAGAAAGTATACATGAAAACAAAAAAGATATGACTGGTTACTGACTTGTCATCATTAACATCATAGACCAAATTTACCCTCTAGAAATGGTGAGCCAGGAACACTGTAAACTGACGTGCGCATGGCACAGCTGAGGACATGGAAAACATCAGTTCCAACTAAACACACTAAATGAAGAGGCAATCTCCTTCCCATGTTCTACTCTAGACAGTTAGCAGCCACGTTTATTCTCCATATATATGAGATAAAATACAACAATTTAAAATGAAACCAACCAGAGTTAATCCAGGTGGGGAGGCTTCACACACAAACATAAAACTGTGACTAATATCTTTATAATAATTAAACATTTTAAGAACAACCAAAAGAGCACCTGAAAACTAAAAATATGACAACTGAAGAAAGAAAAGAAAAAAGATGGATCCAAAGATAAAGTTGAAGAAATCATACAAAATTCCCA
>RJWT010031436.1:0-14388 GCA_004365215.1 Cuniculus paca | reverse complement strand
TAACCTCAAGGCTCTTGTAGGTAGATAGAGGCAACTGGTAATAGTGCTCATGGATGTAATGGATCAGAGTCACAAGGGTGAATTTTTGTTGTCTCCATAGCATAACAATCTAAAGGAGTTAGTGGGATCCAAAATGCACAATACATATTGGGAAAGTCAAAGGGGAGGAATTATCTAGAAAGGGAAGGAAATGACCACTATTAATCTATTATCATGATTTGAAATTCAGATTGTATTTATTGTTCTGATTAGTTTCATTTTATGCTGATTTGTTTGATTTTATTATACTTGATGGCATGGACAGCTATTTTAAAGATAACAAAATATATAATTGCAGCCATCGAGGATGTCCAATTAGCTTGTTTAGAAACTCTGTATGGCTTTCATTGTTTGTTTTGATTGATTTTACTTTATTCTGTATGGTTTGATTGTAATATGTCTGAAGATGTAGGCAACTATTCTGAATATAGCAAATATTATGGTAGCCAATGCTGTTTTGCTAGTATCTTGAAATTCTGTATTGCTTACATTGTTTTGCTTTGTTTGTTTTGTTATCTTTTGTTTTGTTTCTACTGTTTTCGTTTGTTGTATTTTGTTTGATTTTACTTATCCCTGATGGTATGGGCAGCTATACTGTAGATAACAAGAGGCATTATGGTAGCCTTATCGATTGCTTTTTACCCTGTTTAAAAGTCATGTACCATGTTCATTGCTTTGTTTTGATTGACTTTACTCTGGTTTGTTTTGTTTGGTTGTATTCTTTTCAAAAGAAAAAAAAAGAAAAAAAAGAAAAAATGCACTCAATTTTAAGGGTTGTAATTGATCACTTTTAGTATACATTTAAACTCAAAATTGAGAAATAAATTGTTATTTGAAATCACACACACAAAAAACAAAACTAGGTTTGAATCCTAGTTCTGTTACTGAGTAACTGTGTGACCTCAGGTAACTTTCCTAGCATTTCTGAGTCTATACAGTGGAAAGAACAATGTCTCCCTGGAAGAATGGTTGAAAATTTGAAAGAGGCCATGTCATTGCCTTATGCCATGTCTGGAGCATTGTAGGTGCTCAACAAATGGTAGCTTGTTTTTGGTATTATATTTAGATGAGGATAAAAGCTCTCCTGATACTGACCCTGAGGATTCTATGACTCAGGGAGTGAGTAGATTGCTTCCAATGGCCCTGCCCTCATTAATAGCTTCTTGCTGGGCTTGTCTCAGCAATAAACACAGCCAAATGAGCACAGGAAGTGAAACATTAATCCCTCCTCCTCTGGAGGGCAGGAATCCAGGTACAGCCCAGAATCAGGTAATGCCCTAAAGCCAGGTACAGATGCTCACTCATCACTAACCTTCATAACCTTATCAGCAAAGCCAGGAGTTTTAATAAGCTCAGTCTGACTGGATCATGGGCTCCTGAGTCAGCTGTCACAGGCCTGGGGGGTTGGGTGTCAGTGTCCTGGCTGAAACTTTCCTCTGGCTTCAGGGATGTGAGATCTTTGAGCAGTGAGTGACTTGTGTGCAGGACAGAGCCAGACAGACACAACTCTGAAAGCACCAACTACCATTTGGCCAGTTCTGTGCATTTCCATCTCCAGCTGCTACACTGGTTCCTTCAATGACATTATGAAGTCAGGTCTCTCATGGGTACTCTGGGATAAGTCAAATTATGTCACTTCCTCTCTTTAAAGTCCTTTAAATCCCTCTATAAGCTGTTATTTCTACTTGGAATAAAATTTAAATTCCTTACCACATCCCAAAAGTTCTACATAATTGAACACTGCCTTAAACTAATTTTCTCTGCTTTAAACTACATTTTATCCTCTTGGACATACAAGCCCTTTCTTACCCTGAAGTGTTTGCAGTTGCTGTTCCCATCCCCCACTTGGCATATTCTTCTAAGTGATATATGTATGTCTTCTTGGTGTCATCCTTCAGGTTTTGCTTGAGTGTTAACTGCTCTAAAAGATCTCCCCTGAACATTATAGCAGCTGATTTGATAGAGATGGTGTTTTGTTAGGAGATGTTATTATTTCCATTTTATAAGTGACAAAACTGAGGCTTGGAAAAGATGTAATTTGCTAGTAAGTGGTGAAATCACACTGGAATTCAACAGCAAGCGACAGATCCCTTGTTTTACAAGAGGCTATCTTATTTACCAGGGGATTCTTCTTCATTTTTGGGGTGTCATTTTAGGGCCAAATTGATCTGTGGTGTACCTTCTTCAGTGAGGCACACTCAGATTGATCTGAACAGGGGTGCAAACAGACTTCCTGGGCTGAAGTGTTAGCCTTCTCTTTCCTGCAGGCCAGTACTTCTTTCGTTTATCTTATTACAGACACAATTGGAAACAGCTCTTGCTGTGAAGAGGCCAAAATTACCAACTCTAAACTTGTCTGCTTTCTAACGCAGTTTTTGAAATAAAGTGAGTAATATTTTCCCTCCTTAGGCAAATCTAACAGAGTGGTATAAATAGGTTTCAACACTGGGCATGATCATTCTCTATCTGTGGAACTCAATCCATCACAGTAGAACTCCCACCTGCATCCACCCTCATTCAGTCCAATGCCTCTTCTTCCCCTTTCTTCCTTTTTGCTGCTGAAATATGTCTTTGGTTGAGGCCATCAGTGCCAGATTTTCAAAGGACAAAGGTGGATATGAAAAGCCCCCAAGATGTTAGACTCTCAATGAGAAGTTGGAGAAAGAACACTGTATTGAAATCAGATAGACCCAAGTTCAAATCTCAGGGCTTTTGTTCACTAGGTCAAGGAAATGAGGAAAATTAACTTCCTTTTTTTGAGTTTCGGCTTCCTTCCCCATCTGTTAATTATTGGCTTTACTAGTTAGTTAAAATAAATAAAAGAGATAATAAATGTCAGATTGCTTGGTATGTACATACTGAGTGGAGTGTGGAATGATGATTAAAAGTCCATAGATTCCATTTTTACCAGCTAGTTTGGTTGACCTTGGACAAATTATTTATTTTCTTAGCATCTTGGTTAAGCTCATCTGCAAAACTGAGGTGGTAACAAAAACCTTTGTCATTGGGTGGTTGTATGACTTACATGAATAGTTCAAGGAAACTCCTTTTAACAATGGTTAGAACATAGTGAATGCTCAACCAATATTATTATTGCTATTGTAGTTAATATAAAAATTTCCCCCAAATGCCAATAAACAGTGTTTTTGGTTCTGGCTTACTCTTTGATTGCATTCCACTTTCCTAGGATCTCAAGATGTTTTCACGCTTCTGGGATGAAAAGAGATTTAAATGACAGATGCTCACTTTCACAAATTTTGGGCCAATGCTTTTAGGAGTTCTCTTTTATTTGGATGAGTTGCTCCCAGAGGATCCTTGGTCTACGCTGCAAATGACCTCAAAATGACCTGCTGCACACATTCTCCAGGCGTTTCCTAACATAAACAGAACCACAATATTGTTACTTGTTGGAAACAAGTGAATGAAAACCATGAGATACAGACTTATTAGAATTAAAAGATTGAACATATCAAATGTTGGCAAAGGTATGAAACAACTGGAGCTTTCCAGGGAGAAGCAAAAAATGCTACAACCATTTTGGAAAAGAGTGTGTCAGTGAATTAAAAGTTTAAACATACACTCTTGTAAGACAAGGCAGTTCTGCTGAGTTAGCTGTCTATCCAAGATGAGAGGAAACTGCAAGTTCTCAGACAGACTTGTACATGAATATTCATAGCACCTCTATTTGCACTGTCCCTAAATTGACATAATCCATGTGTTCATCACTGGGTGAATGAAAGACAATTTCAGAACAGTAATCTGAGGTTATAGTGAACATCCTAGTGTTATTTGCAACAGTGTGGATGGGTCTCAAAAATATCCTGGGTGAAAGGAGGCCTACAATGAAAACCAGATACGTCATGAGTCTATTTATAAGAAGCTCTAGGAGAGGAAATCTTGGCAATAGAAATGACATTAATAGTTACTTAGGGTAGAGAGTTGGATATTTATTTCAGAGGGATATATAGCAACTGCTAGTGATGGAATGTTCTGTGTTTTAATGAAGGTAGTGGTGGCTATACAGAAATATAGTTAAAGACAAAATTCTCTCTCAAAATGAGAGAAGAGAAAGGTGGACCCAAAGGAAAAGACAAAGAGAGCAATTTCAGTATTGAATAAGCGTTGAACCAGAATGTGATATACATCACAGGCAGTCTGCTTGAAGACTGTAGAGACAGAAAGAAATTCCACTCTTTTATATAGCCCAGCAGGTGCAGCCACTGTATACATATTTTCAAGGTAAACAATAAGTAGTCCTTAAGTAAGAGGATTCTTCCACAACATTCATCGCACATAGTTCATTCTAGACTCACTTTGTAATTGGGGTGGGCATCTGTTTTCTTTAATGAGCTTAATCCAAAGAGAAAAAACTCACATCTTTATGACAAGAGGCAATTTGTAACTTCGAGTGAGGTTTCTGCTCCAACATGGAGTTAGTTGGTAGATGTCTGCTCCTACCTTCCCACGGTAAATGGTGATTACACTTCAAACAGATGGTTTCCAGGATCATGAGAAAGACATTCCTGGGTCCTAACATTGGAAAGAGACATTTAATTTTTATGAAGATTTACATAGATTTCAAATAGAAAGAACTTGCAAAATCTATCTCTCAAGTCTTTGGGTTCCCTGTCTTTTTCTTGACATTATTCCCTACACAATATAGTAGAACAACTACTTACAGAACTTCCATTGTATCAGGTTATCGTAAGTCATCTAAAGATGATTTAAAGTATGCAGGAGGATATCTGTAGGTTATATACAAATAATACTACATTTTTAAAGTGATACTTGAACATCCATAGACTTTGATATTTGTGGAGGTCCTGAAACTGGTCTCCCAGCGATACCAAGGAATGATTCTACAAGTTTTCTAAAGTTAAGTACTTCAAGAAATGATAGGGGAAGACATCTCTTTCTTTATTTTCAGCAAGGAGAATTAAGCCTCTTTGACTTATGTTTGCCCTTATATAAATGTCTGTTTGTACAAGTTATCAGACCATACACTTAAAATATGTGCACATTAGTATATGACAATTATATTTAAAAAAGTAATTTAAAACATCTTGCAACCACCTGGAACTCTTCCTTCTCTTACAAAAAATAGTATAAAAATTCTTCAGTTTTCCTTGAAATCTACACAAATTTCTCTGGATTATTTTCACTGTCATATAGTGTAAGAAAAGTTGTAGCTGGGTTATACCCACATTACTATAACTCATATAAAAAGAAATCCTCTTAAATTTTTGTAGTATGGAAGTCTAATTCCTTCAAGTAACGAAAAAATGCAATTCAAAGAGAATTCAGTAAAGAATATTAAAATAATTTAATACCTACTATCCCATGAAGTATATTTTAAACTGGGAGTTTTATTTCTCCTCCCTCTTACAACACTGTCCCCTAAATAGTTGAGCTTCTATCATGCAATACATTTTTGTAAGATTCAGAGCAGATGATAATGTAAAAACCCAAATATACTGTCTGTGCTCCATACCTGCTATAGTCTAGCAAGGCAGACCAAGCATTAAACAAAGAATTGCATGAATATCTAGTGGTCATATTGCAATATTTCAAGGTTTAATGAAACTAATTGTGTGTGAGTTTGTGAGTGTGTGTGTGTGTGTGTGTGTGTGTGTGTGTGTGAAGCTAACTAGATAAATCTGGAAATCTCCATTAAAACATTAGGGAAACCTCCTTTAATCTGGTCTTTGCTTTCTTGTTACTGCTCTTCAATCTTACTCCTTGAGAAGCTAGGCACACCATCTATTTTTCTGTTCTTTGAACACTGGAAACTATTCCTGATTCTGGCCCTTGTATTTTCTGTTCTTAGTGATTACAACATAATCCATTAGATCTTTAAATATTATGTATATATGTATGTATGCATGTATGTATGTACTTGCCTACCTATTTCTTCTACAGATTATTTTCTTGATGTACAACTGTCATGTAAAAACTGTACATGTTTAATATGTACATCTTCATGAATTTGGAGATAATTATATATTCATGAAACCATCACCACCATCAGGAACACAAACATATCTAACACCTCTGCAGTTTCCCAATTTCCTCCTCACTCCCTTTATTTGTATTTTTTTGTTTGTTTATTTGTTTCTTTTAAGTATATGTACTACAAGGTCTACTCTCTAAGTGCATTTTAAGTACACAATATAGTGCTGTTAGTTATTGGCACTATACTGTAGTGCAGATCTTCAGAACTTACTTGTCTTCCCTAACAGAAACTTTGTGAACAGTAAGAGAAAAGTGACTCACCACATGACCCCCAAGATAGTCCATGGAATTATCAGCAGAGACCACATAGGCCAGGAAAGAGTGGAATGATATATTCAAAGTGCTGAAAGATAAAATCTGTCAACCAAGAATACTATTCCTAGCAAAGCTGTCCTTCAGAAATGAAGAGACAAAGACTTATCCCAGCAAGCAGAAGCTGAGAATACTCACACCACTAGATCTGCCTTACAGGAAATGCTAAACAGTTGCTCAGGTCGAACCAAACTGATGCTCATTAGCAACATGGAAATGTGGGAAGGAATAAAAATCAGTGGGTATGTAGCCAGGTTTAGAGTATACTAAGACATGAAGGTGGCACTTAGTCAATGATCAGTTATGATTTCAGAGTACAGCCTTGGGTTTTCACTCTGGTTTCTATGGGGATGAGCCCCGCCAATTTCCCATTAGGGAAAAGTAACCGTGACTACATAGTATGTGCTGAACATTCACTTTGTGTCAAATACTGTACCAGAGCCTTTCTCTGGACCACCCCATTTACTTCTCAGACCATATTTCACTTGCAGAGAAGAAACTCAAGGCTCAGAGAGGTTTGAGGGTTTTCCTGGGATCTTATGGTAAAGAAGTGGCTGAGTAATTCCTGATCTGTCTGGTACTAGAGCCTTTCTCTCTTGACTATAATCCCTTAAAGTTACTCTTCAAAAGTGCCTTTTCTCTTAACTGTAAATTGATGAAGGGCTTGATCTGGGAAAAAAAGAACAACATCCAGAAAATGCATCTGTAATTTACCAGACATTTCACATCATCATAACAATCTGTCAGGTCAACTGGGGCAATAAGATCAAATTCTCATTGGGATTCCCAAAGGAGCCTTCACAAGTCACTTAACCCATTCAACTTCAAGTTCCTTATCTGTAAAATGGGATTGCTATTCATTGATTTCAAGGTAGCAAATGCTAAATGGAAATGCAGGTCAATTATTAGGCACAGAGTGGTTTTAAGTAACAGTAAGGTTAATAGCTGTTGCTGAGTATGATTAATCCATAGTTATTAGCAAAATTCCTCAACCAATCCCCAGGACTGATAGGACTCCAGGGCATAGGTCAATGGGGAGTGAGTTAGTCACAAAAAGACTCTTGTGTCTCACTAGCCAATTCTGAGTTGTAGGGTGTCTCAGTTCTTGTTTTCTCCTGGTCACCAGATGATAATTTTTGGCATCAGCCATACAAATGAATTGTGATGCTCTTGTTTTACTTTTGTAAGACTCATCACTTCTGTCCCTATAGGCAGTCTTGCAATCTGTCTGACCAAAGTCCTTAACAAAAGGGTGATTTGTTCTCATCCTTGCCATCTGAATCAGAGGCACCCATGAGTTAACCTGGCATTGTCTCAGGAGAAGCAGAGATGATTTATAAAGAGAGTGACAACAGAATCATCTCCATGACCTGACATGTCTCGTGCTTCTTTTCATTTGTCAGACAAATTAATCTGGATATGTCATTTAAGCACAACAGTTACGCTTGTTCATAGAGCTAAGAATGAGTGAGATGGGACAAGTGCCTGTTCTCCTGGCTGGGATGGGAAAGCCTTGGCAAGCCTCTTTCCAGCACTAGCTCCAATTTTTATTGTTTTAGGATTGTTAAAGACTGCTTATTGTCTTGTAATCCCTCAAAAATTTGGTGAGATGGTGATATGCATTCCTGAGAAATGTCATGGGTGTATTGAAATAAGAAAAATCCTGTGTTTCCCTCTCACTTCATGCTAAGTCTGCCCAAACAAGTGGTGGGGAATCTTTGTGCTGTGGTTGCAAACTGGATATGTCCTGTGAATGTTTTATGTGGTCTGCATAGTGGGATTTAAATTTTGTCTTTTTTCTTATTAAAAAAGCTGGGAAAAGTAGCAATGCCAAGGAACAATGCTTATGTGTATCAACCAAAATGAACCAACTCCTGCTATTTTCATCATATTTATGCTTTAAAAAAAGGAATTTAAAAGTTTAATTATTTGATAATATTACAAAATATAAGGTTTGTGTATAAAATATGTAGTTTTGGATTGAAAAGCCTGGGGAAAACTGAGCTTACTTTCCTGTGTGTTAGCATTTATTTGGACATATTTCTTCCCATCAATGGAGAATGAACTCACCAATTTGCCACATCCCCTGCTGCATATTACAGCTTCTTCCACACAGTTTGGGTGTCTGTTTCATTCTTGCTGGTAGGTGGGTGTCTTGGTTACTTTTCTCTCATTGCTGGGACAAAACACCTGACACCCAAAGTGAAGCAAGGAAAGGCTTATTTAGCTTACAGTTTCTGGAGATTTCAGTCCATAATCAGCTGGCTCCAAGGCAGGGTGACACAGCACTGGGGCAACACTTCAAGGCAGCAGCCAGAGCAAGAGAAAAACAAGCCTCTTCTCCCTTACACAGGCCACCCCACCTCCAGGGTGGGTGTAGCACTCACAAAATGTCCTTGCCCTCCTTTGTACAAGATGAGGATATTTACAAAGTAAGAACCCTGGCTCCAGGCTGAATCTCTGAGTTAAATTTCTAAACTGCTCAAGTTGACACAATGTATCAACCCTAACAGTGGGGTTTGACTTATTCTTTTCTTTGTGGTCCTTTCTCATTCTCTCCCTCCCTGAAGTTTCCCTTGGCTTCTCAATTTATCTGACCTTATCCCGCCTACCCTACCTCTTTCTCTCAACCTTATGACAAGATTTCAGATTTTTAAGTTTCACCCAATTTCCTCGGGGAAGGCTTGGGGATGGTTGAAAATCTGAGATCCTCAGCTGGTGAGGAGGAAGAAGATCTTCCCAGTTAATTCCTGGGAAACAGCTGTAAGATAAAGCTGTCTCTTTGTCATCACTGACTATCTCTTTGTGTAATTCCAGTATATCATAACTCTAAATGTGTCTACCTTTGTCTACTTTTCCTACCCCCACACTCTTATGTCAGCGCAGCCGTGGTTAATGAGGGCTAGATCGCAGAAGAGCTATGGATATACATAATGATCACATTCATCCTAGGGAATTTATACCTGTACACGATACATCTTCATTCTTTTTTCCCCTTTCCTGCCTCTCCCTTCAATTCCTTTTCCCCCTCCTTATTTACAAAGGCTTTGTTTTCATTTTTCCTTCTATTCTATTTTTTTCCTTTTCTCTTCTTTCCTTCTCCTCCACCCTCTCTAGTTCCCCTTCCCATTTGAACATTTTCTTCCCATTTCACAATATCTATTATATACTTTGTTCCTTATTTAGACTTTTGGTTTCTCACACCAGAGAAGCCATGTGATATTTAAACAGGTGTGTCTGATTTATTTCATTTAAGAGTATGGTCTCAGGTTGCATCCATTTACCTAGAAATGTCTCAGGCTTATCCTTATTTATGGCAGGATAGTACTCCATTGTATAAGAAAACCCTGCATCTTCTTTATTCATTCATCAGTTGGTGAGCATTTGGCTTGTTTCCAAGATTTAGCTATTACAAACTGTGCTGCATGGGTGTGCATATATGGCTGTGGTATGATGCTTTTAATTTTTTTGGGAAGATGTGAAGAAGAGGAATAGCTGGGTCTAATGGAACCTCTAATTTTAGGGTTTTTTTTTTGAGAAATTTCTATACTGATTTCCACAGTGGTTGCAATCAGTCTACACTCCCACGAACAATGGAGAACTATTCCCTTTTCCCCACAGCCCCTCTAGCATTTGTTATTGGTTGATTTCTTGATGATAGCCATTCTTTCTGGGGTGAGGCAGAATCTCAGTGCAGTTTTAATTAGCATCTCTCAAATGACCAGTGATGTTGAACATTTTTTTCATATATTTGTTTGCTGTTTCTACTTCTTCATTTGAGTGTATATTCATTTGAGATGCCCAGTTTTGGACTGGGTATTTAGGGGGGTCTTTGGGGGGGGTTTCAGTTTTTTCAATTATTTGTATATTCTAGATATTAGCCCTTTGAAAAACAGCTGGTAAAACATTTTTCCTACTTTGTAGATTGTTTTTTCAATCTTTGGTTTTTTTTTTTTTTTGCTGTGCAAAAATTTTTTAATAAGATAAGTTGCTGATTTTTGGTACATTTCCTGTGTGACTAAGGTTTTGTTCATAAAGTTGACTATACCTGTGTTTTAAACAGTTCTACCTATTCTATGTTCCAGCAGATTTAACATTTCTGTTTTAATATTTAGACCTCTGATCCATTTTAATTTTAGTTTAGTGCATGGTGAGTGATATGGGTCTCATTTTAGTCTTTGGCATATAGAAAACCAGTTTTTCTAGCACCATTTATTAAAGAGGCTTTTTCCAGTGAAGGTGTTTGGTCCTTTTGTTAAAGATAAGGTGCCTAAGTGTGTTTAGAGTTATTTCTGCATCTTTCATTCTGTTCCACTGATCATTAGGTCTTTTTTTTTTTTTGCTAGTACCATGCTGTTTTTATCACAGCAGCTTTGTGGTATAACTTCAAGTCAGGGATTGTGATGTCCCCTGCCTTGTACCTTGCCTTTGTTGCCCAGAATTGCTTTTGCTATTCCACGTCTCTTCTGATTCCAAATGAATTTTAGGATTGTTTTCTCTAATTTTGTGATATGTGCTATTGGTATTTTGATCATGATTACGTTAAATCTGTGAAAGAATTTTGGGAGTATGACCATTTTCACTATATTGTTGTTTCCTACATGAGAACAAGGAATATCTTTCCATTTTCTGATACGCTTTTTATTCTCCTTTTTCAGAGTACTATAGTTTTCAATGTAAAAGTCTTTGATTTCTTTCATTATATTGATTCCTAAGTATTTCATTTTTCTGGATGCTATTGCAAAAGGTGCTGTTTTCCCAATTTCTTTCTCAGTGAGTTTAAAACAGTAAAAAATTCTTAAACATAACATAAAGAACTGGCCTCTGCAGTATCTTCCTCTAGTATTTAAAAAATTTCTTTTCTCTATGTAGTTGGGACTAAAGCAATACAAGTTTGCATTCTCATTATTTTACTGTTCACTGCTAAATAAATAGTTTCCTGTGGTATCAAAAATGTCCATAAACACAATTCTAATGACTGCATAATGAATTCATCATCTTAATGTACCCTCATTCATTTAACCAGTGCCATATTACTGGATAGTTGTGTTATGTCCTGTTCCTGATAGAAATAACACTGTACATGAAATCTTGTGTTTCAAAATATTTCCTTATGCTATATTTTAAAAGAATATTTACAAATTAAAGAGTTGAACATTGTTAACATTCTTGATATATTTACCAAGTTGAAGCTCACATTTCAGCGTGGTGGGTGAGATCCTAGATACAGACATTGTGAGGGTTTAGTGCAATTCCCAAGGGACTGGAGGCAAGAATGATGGGAGGCAAGGTGTCAGTAGCAATGGGCTGATGAATGAGGGATGTCTGGGCCTTTCTTGAATGGAAAGTATCACCAGATTATGAGGTTTTTCACAAAAAATGCTTTTTATTACAGGCTTAACAATTTGCTGAAATTAACTTTGTCTTTTTCTCCTCCACTACAGGAGTCTCAACTCAAACAGACATGTTAGATCATTTTTGAAGTCCTTTTTTCCTGCTTGAATCTTTTGAAATTTTATTTTTACTGTAAAATTGTATAAATATATATGAGCTGTATATATGTATGGGGTACAATATGATGGTTTAATGCATGCATTATATACATTATGGAAAGAGCAAATCTGAATATATACATATCCATGACCTAACAAACAAATTTCTTTGTGGTGAGAATATTTAGAATCAACTTGTTCAGCAATTTTGAAACATATAATTCCTTGTTTTTAACTACGAGCATAGTGAACTTGCTGTGTGGTAGATCATCACCAGACCTTGATTCTCTTGTGTCACTGTGAACTTTATACTCTTTGACCAACATCTCTCCTTTCCCCCATTCCCTAACTTTCAGCTACGATAACCATTCAATTTTTTTCTTTGTGTAAGTTCCAATTTTAGATTCTGCACATAAGTGAGATCATGTAGTTGTATTTCTGTGCCAGGTTCATCTCACTCAGCATACATCTTCAAGATTTATTCATGTTGTCGCAAATGACAGAATTTTGTTCTTTCAAGTGGTAGATAGTATTTCATTATGTATGTACCACATCTAACCATCTCTTTATCTGTTAATGGGCACTTAGGTTGCTTTCAAGTCTTGGCCATTGTGAATAATACTGCAATGAACAAGGGAGTGCAGATATCTCTTTGATATAACAGTTTCAGTTCCTTTGGATATACACCCAGAAATGTAGGCATTGACCTAATCATTCCTTCTTTCTCTCTCCTTCTTTCTTCTCTCCCTCACTCCTTCCTTTACTTCTGTATTTGCTTCCAATAAGTACCACAAACTGAATGCCCAGAATGGACCAGGGATTGTGCCTGGCTCTTTGAATCATTATTCAATTAGTCCTTACTGTGACAGTACCAGTGGTTTTCACTGCCCTAATTTTACTTGAAAAACAACTGAAGTTTATTGGAGCTGTCCAGAGTGTGGCTGAAGTACACCTGATGAAAGAGACAGAGACAGATCTGACTTTGGACTGAAGTCCATGCCATTGTATCAAGTCTATTAACTTGGCAAGTCACTGGCCAGATTGTACTGTTTAGCTCAGCGAGGGCTCCCCCTTCTCCCTTCTCCTGCTGACCTTGTACTCCCTGTAGGTATGTTGAAAGGGATCTAGTTTGGTCTTCCTAAGAACAGAGGTTAGATGTTACCATGTCTGTATTTCAGGGCCCAGCACTTCATAAATATATGTGAAATACATCCTACTGGAGTGCCCTGGGGATCACTCACCTTCCCTTTCAAAGCCTCTAATGGGGATGGATGCTTGTGCCTAAAGTCTAAAGCTTCCAATTCACCATGCTGCATGAAAGCTTCTCAGAGTTTTTGAACTTCTTTGCATCCATTACCAGAAAGACCAAAAAGAGATTAAGATCTGTCACTAGGGTGATTTTAGGAACATGGTAATGACAACCACATTTCCATTCTCATGAATTATCACACTTCCTTTACCTAAAACAAAAAGACTTTGAAGTTGGGTTAGCCTTGGCGCACACACACAAAATCTTTCTGTTTAGGGAGTGTGTAGCAGTTAGTGATGGGTGAAACGATTTTACAGTGCTTTTAATTACTCTCCTTTTTGTTTCTTCACAGGGGAGACAAGAAGCTAATGGGTTTTGGTAGATCCCACTTGTGCCTGATAGAAAGTGGCAGAAATGAGGTGAATCCTGGATTAGGTTCAGGCTTAGTCAGTTGCCGGTGATCCATGGAAAGCTACCTGATCTTTCTCAGTTTTCCGCTACATAATACATAACACAGGACAATAATTCATATTTTAAATTGTTGCTTTAAGTATCTGATATAATACATGTGATTTAGACAGAGGCTCTGATGTTGACTGTTGATACTATTATTTTTTCATTTCTATTTGCAACATTCTTTTGGCTGGAAGTTTTCTGCAGAGGGGTAGCTTGTATCTGTCCATAGGTATTAAAACTAGGTTTTCTTTCCTCTCTCTATTCCTCTTGCTGGTGTTAAAACCAGGTTTCCCTTTCTTCCCTTCATTCTTCTTGCTGGTACATTCTTAGATGAAAGAGAGGGAGATGGAAAAGTATTTAGATTATGTGATGTTGTGAGCTGTTAGTGCCATGTGCGAAAGAAAAATCAAGATATAGGGATGGTAAAGACAGAGGGTAGCATTTTAATAGAAGGATGGTACTAGGGGTGCTTCTCAGAAGAAGTGGTATTTGACCAAGTAGTGACTTGAGTGAGGTACATGAGCCAGCCACATGCAAAGATACGGACAGCAAGCACAGAGGTACTGGGGTGCAAGTAGGGTTGATGAATTCCAGAACTATCCAGGGGCCAAGGAGGCTAAGTGGATTGAGTAATGCAAGGTGGATGTCAGAAAGTCAGGCAAGTATTCAGTTAGGGTCTTGGAAGACGTGGTAAGGACTTGAGCCACAAGTAGGGTGTAATGGGTGGAGTATTCTGGGGCAGGGAGGGATGGGATGGAACTTTACTATTGTAAGTAGCATGTTAGCTGTGAATAGGGAACAGAGCAGAAACATGAAGCCCTTCCAAAA
>RJWT010031435.1:0-14386 GCA_004365215.1 Cuniculus paca | reverse complement strand
AAATAAATAAAATAAAATAGTGTGTAACAAGGTAAGGCTACAAGTTTGGAAATGCATACAGTTATGTATAACAAAGGGAAGTGTGTAACTGTTTAATACTTCATCCTTTATAACTTATGAAGTTTGATAGAAATATGGTTAATGTTTAAATTTAAGAAATTTCATTACGCTGAAAGAAATAGCCATTACTCCTCCTTACTTTGAACAATCTCATTCCTCTTGCCGCTTCGGGAAGCAGTTCTGGAAGTCTCCTCTCATCAGTGTCTTTCCAAGGTGCAATTAAAAAAAATACACTGAATGTTGCTGCCTGTGTCACACGATAGAAAGGGAGGCTTGGAAAAATATTACAGCACGCCCTCATCCATCTCATTCAGTGGATCTGGTACCATGTGATTTCTAGCTCTTCTCCCAACCATGACAGGTAAATGTTTGAATTAATTCAGGACATAAAGGCACTCACAAGACACAACTAAAGGCACAAAAGATTTATAGAACTGCTTCAGAAAGGCCCACTAATGATGAGGGAAGTGTGTTTAAAGTGTGGAAGAGGTATTAGTGGGGATTAATGGCAATGTCTCATTTACGGTAATGAAATTTTTTCTAAATTTAAATTTATCCTATTTTTCAATCATATCTTGTATAATCTAAATGCATTTTAATTAGTGAATTTGAAAAAAATAAAATATCAGCTAATGTTCCAAGTTATTTCTTCCAAGTGAGTTATTCTACCATGTATTAGATTAGTTTTTGAGAAAATTTATATATATATACATATGTGGAGGTTTAAATATATATACTCACACACATCTACATTACACTAGTTCAGTTACACATATATTTTGCATTCATTTTACAGAAACAAAATAGGTTCATCTTTAAATGAATGTGATTTTTGTGAGACAAATTAATCAGATAATCAAAAGTTTATATGGTATAGCAATCCTCTGACAAAATTGAGTTGATCAAATAATTTAAGAATCTTTGCTATCGTAAGAAAAATTTCATCGAAGGAGTTGAGTAAAAAGAAAAAGTCTACTTCATTCCTTACTATCTATAATTGGACTTGTAGTCAAGGTAACTCTGAGCTCCTATCTGACAGAGGAATTATCATATGCTAAAAATGTTAGAATTCAAATCATCCTTGATATCAGCATCAGCTTGCCAATTTTATTTCACAATCATTCATCTTTATTTCACTTGAAAAGTCACTTTAAACCAGACAAATTGCTTTCTGTATTCCTAAGGGAGGAACTTTCACACATATACGCTTATTTTTCATAGAGATCAACATACGTCGTTCAATTCTGCTACCCTGAAGGATCATTACCCTGAAAAAGTACCGAGACAGGTTGTGTTCACACGTCCGCGGGGCGACCACTGAAGGCCCCCCACACAGTGCCCCTGCCAGTGCAATGCTCTGCTGCTGTCACCTGCATTCCAGAGTTCAGCACTATCCTTCGTTCATCCTGTTCCATCATACAGTGTTTATGTGATAACTGCTTCTATTTAATACACGTAGCGTTAAATCTGACATAGTGTAGGGAGCCTGAAAATAATCAGACCTCAAGAAATATGTGGTAATGGATAATCTTGCTTATTAAATGTCTACCATTTGTTATGATGTAATACATTAGCCCTAATGTATCATGTTGTTGTTGATCAATTTGTCACACTTTCTGGGGCATTTCTGAGACACATTTATCTATTAACATTTATATCTGCCTATCTACCTACCTATCCATCCATCCATCCATCCATTATTTACCTACGTTCAATGAGGGATTTCATAAAAAGATATTGTTTTATATTCGAAAGATATATAGTAGAGATTTAAGAGATTTACATACATTCTGAAATGTAGCATTTTAAAAACTCCAAATATTGTTGTACACCACACTGGGTGGTAGACTGTGATGCTCTACTAGCATAATGATCCCCTTACTCTTGCTCCACATCCCTTATAGTCAACAATGCTGGCTTTGAAAATAATCAAAATGGAGAATATTAATTTGGGAAATATGAAAACTTTAATGAAGCTATTTTACAAAACTTTCGTGTCTTAAGAGGTTTCATGGTGCTTTTAAACTTACAAATTAAGGAGTCATTATTTATCACATAACTTTATCTTTGCATATAACGTGCTTTTAATTGCTAATTAAAGTGCTATGTTTAGTTATATAGGCGTATTATTTAGACACTGTCATATTCTCTTGAGTTCAAATGACTCATTTCCAAATGAAATATATGAATAACAACATTGGCCAAGTAAGTAATCAACCTATGCACAAGAATTAATTGGAAATTTTAGTCTACAAACTTTTAAGCTGACTAGCTGATGTAATTAGCTTAATTGGCTGACTTAATTAAATTCTATTTTTTTTGTTTAAACTTCACTAAACATCTGAAATGAATTTAGAGGAATGTCATATTGAATGTAAAATATGTAATGCATCTAGACATGAATTACTGCTTTACAGATTAATTAGTACTATTATGATATTTACTTTGGTGCAATGTCTGTTTCTAATATATATTGTTGATATTTACAATCCTAAAAGAAATATATTTAGATAAAACATTGAGTATATTTGTCAATATATTTTAAGTACATTTATTTTTAAAATATTTTTATCAATTTTATCTTTGCTCAATTAATCATAATTATATACATTTAGAGGGCACAATGCTATGGTTTGATGTATCTAAACAGTGTACAACCATTAAATCAAGTTCATGTAACACATCCATCACCTTACACTCCTGTAAATCTCTATGGTAAGATATTTGAAATTCACTTTTTTAAAAGTATTTTAGCATATACATTATTAGTTACGAGAGTCACCTCACTGTGCAACTGAAATCAAAATCTAGTTTTATTGTCTATCAGAAATATTGGACCTGCAGTGATCAACAGCTCCCATTTTCTCCTCCCTCCTTCCATCCCCCCAGTCACTGGGAAACCATTGTTGCCCTTCTATTTCAACATTTTAAAATTCCTCATACAAGTGAGCTCATCTGGGATTTGTCTTTCTGTGGTTGGTCCATTTTATTTACTATAATGTCCTTCAGCGTCATCAATCGTTTTGCAATTAAGAGGATTTTTTCTTTCTTTTTTAAAGGCCAAATAATGTTCCACTGGGTATATATTCCATATTTATTTTACCTTTTCATCCCCGTGTGGACAGTGAGGTTGTTAAATCCACCAATTTAATGGTGTTATTTTTGAGATAAATCTCTGGTATGAGAACATCAGTCCCCATTTTAAAAAGCTTTTTATTAGTTAATATGAATGTTCCACGCTAGCAATGCTTTTCTTTTTTTTTTTTTTGCAGTTTTTCTAGACCTAACATTTCCAGCTCACTATAGTGTAGCTTAGTTTTGTAGAAGAATCACTCAACTGAAAATCTTCCTAGTACACTACTGCCAAGATGGTTTTCCTGTAAAACCTACTTTCCAGTTGGCTGCATAACAAAATGGTGCAAAACTCGGAGCTGCTATTTTTCTCTGAAAATCAAGGAGCCAGCTATGGACTCTATATTACCCTGACCTAGGTGTGATTTGTAACTAAGTGCTTTAGGCTCTGGGCTCAAATCTGTGACCACTGGGACATGACTGTGTTCATGTGTTGTGGGTAGATGGGAAGAGAGAATAAGGAGGAAATATTTGCAGAATATCTTTTAATTTAATAAACAACAAAAAACACTATTTTTCTACTGGTTACATTCCTAGCTATGATACTCTACCACCCTATGAAAGTTGTACATATTATTTTACAAAACAGAGATGCACTGTTGCTACTATCTTTCTAAACTAAAAAGGTATATTAAGTCCTATAGAAATACTCTGCATGGTTAAAATGATTTTTATTAATGTTTAAATTTATTCACACTTATATTATTTTGTCATTCTGTTGCAAAAAAATTACTTTTGCAGTATGACTTAAATATTCAGAATGTGGACTCAACCAATAACTTAATTTCCTATAATTCTTTTTGATTTCATTTATATTACAAAATGGTATTTCCTTTAGCTCATATGAGGTTTACAAAAGGATAGATTAGTATAGCAATTTTAGTGTATTATTTTAAAGCAAAATGCACATTTTAAAAAAAGACTAGAATTATTCTAGACTCATGAAACTAGAAGAGGCCTCTGGAGATCACTTTGGCCTCCCATCCTGGTACTCGAACAAGTCGTTAATTTCTGTGGCTGATATTACCTCCCAGAGCAAATTCAAAGGATGGAATCTGGCCAAAACTATACACCCTTCAAAACTGTAAAGAGACCTCTGGGAAAAAGATATTCTACCTTTCCACACTTAAACTTGCAAACCAACACATGTAATGTTTTTGAAAGGGATTTTCTTTCCTTTACTACTTTGGTTACTTATTTCAAAGGTTAGTAAAATAACTAGTGGCTACGAGCATACAATTCCTGTAGTTCTATTAAAGGTAAATGAGAAAACAGTTGACCAATACCTTTGGATCATTTAACCTCACATATTTAAAGACAACTAAGAACTAACTGTTAGATTCCTTTGTTTAAATCTGATATTTCTGTTGACCCTTTTCTTTTTCTTCTTCTTTTTTTTTTTTTTTTCCTGAAACCAGGGATTGAACTCACAACCTCGTGCTTGCCAGGCAGGCACTTATGCCACTGAGCTAATCCCTGTCCCTTGCCTTTTTGAGACAGGGTCTCTCTATGCAGTTCAGGCTGGCCTTGAGGCTCACTTTGTGGCCCAGGCTGGTCTCAAACTTGCAATGATCCTCCTGTCTCAGCCTCCCAAGTGCTGGGATTATAGGTGTGCGCCATCATTCCCAGTAACTCAGTAATTTTCTTGTTTACTTCATCTCTTTCTCTAATTTATCCCAAAGCAAAGCTATTTGAAAATTTCTTGTTATATATAAATTGAGATATTTTTCTATTCTATCTTTAGCTATAAAATTGATACTGATTAATACAAAGACCCTTTTTTCTTTAGCAAAGGTCCTTTTTAAATCTTCATTAATGCTATTTCTCTTTCCCCTTAAAACCAATAATTAAATGTTGTTGTAAGAAGCCTCTCTAGTGCATATAATGCATATTTTCAGATCTTTATTTTCTGTACCTTCTCTTTGATAAATGGTTTAAAAACCTAGCTTCCAAGTAGCCTCAGCAAATAGCTTAAAGCCTAATTTAACATGGAAAGATGTCTCCTTGATTCTTTTTTTTTCCTTGATTCTTTTCTAACAAAATCAGGAGACTTTATCATTCATTTATAATTTTATCTATCTGAGCTAGATTCCCAGTCCTTCCTTTTAATTTTTGAAACAAGGTCTTACTAAATCACTAATTTGCCTAGGCTGGGCTCAAATCATGGTCATCCTGCTTTGGCCTTCCAGAGTGCTGAGATTACAGGTGTGTACCACCACACTTGGATAAAATTTTTACTTAGTATTAAAAAAAATACTTACTCAGGAATGCCTGGAATTTTGAAAAATTTTTAAAAGTCTTGACATCCCCTTTTAGTAAAGTGCTACACATTATTACCCTCACTTAGTAGAATTAACAATAATAAACTATTGAATATATACAAGTTTACACACATAAATCATGCTTCCAAGTATATAGTGAGTATTACCCAATGCAAATGTCTATTTGGCTACCCTTGAACATAGAGCAAAAAACTCAAGGCAAGAAATTTTCATAATCATGCTATTTTCTTTATTAAGACAACACTGAAGAATATATAATCCTGAAGAAGTAATATATAATCCTATGTTCACTATATTTTGAGGGGATAGCTGAATAATTAGCGTACATTCTGGCATTTATCCAAATTGATCAGTTAGGGAAGGATAAAATGCTAGTTTGTTGTAAATGTCTACAAGAGGTAAAAAATGCATATAATTAATTCACAAAGATAACTGTCATTTATAATTTTGTCTTGTCCTAGTAAATTCTCTTTAAATAGGAGAACACACAAAATCTTACCCAATGTGTGTGGCTTCCGTCCTTCCTTCACCAGTGAATACACATCTTGCAGCCAGTATGTCACCAAAACCAACTTCCACTGGGTGTCCCACTGGGTAGAAAGCCTGGCAGTAAAACAAACATTACAATTCATTAAAATTATCAGTAAAACCGAGAACCATGTGCTTGAATAATATGAGGCTAGGAGTGTTGTGGGAGGAGAGAATGAAGACAGACAGACACACAAGAGTTCACCTTTAATTAGTTCAATGCTACTTTATGACCTGAGTAACAAAACTTTAAAATAAACAAGATGCTGTCTACCAACACATCCCATAAAAATGAGAATAAATGTAACAGGAAAGAAGACTTCACCAACATGCTTACATTGCATTGAGAGATGTAATGGAATGCACCAAATTGGAAGTTGTTAAAAAAAAAAAAGTTACACACCGTAGATATGCATTAAAGGCAAATTTGGAGACTCTTAGATTCTAGAAAAATCAATAAGAGTTACATAAAAATTTCTAAACGTTACTTTTTCCCTCTCAAAATTAAATCAGTTTCTACACACCTGTGGCAGCTGGGGGCTCTGGCGTCCTATGAGTGTCCACTGTCCATTTCTTACTCTGTATCCACTTACTACCTTACCTTAACAAGGACAAAATACACAACACATTAAGGGATTAGTAAAAAGACATGTTTGCTCTTCATTTTAAAAATAAAATCGGAATATTTTCAGAACCCCAAATACTGAGTATCTTAAAGAGAAAAATACAGTGAAATAGTGTAAAAATTACTATCACTGAAACAGACTTCAAGTCAAGTATAATTTACATTTTACACTCATAGCCCTAGTAAGCAAGGTGATAAATATTGATAATGTCCATATCGATACAATTTAAGATTCTTACCTAAATGGTGAGTGTGAACTCTATAGGCAAACACATGCATTGGATACATTTTATAATGACATGAAATGTCAGAATTCACCACTGTGAGAAAGGAAAACACAGAGAAAAGTCACTACTTAACACAGGAAAATGGCATTATCCTTGTCTGAAAGCATATTTAGGGTATTTGTAAGATCCTAGGCACTGAAGTTTTCTTATGGAATAAATACACACTCAGCAGAGACTCAGCAGATATTAAGCACTTAGCACCAATCGTTTCACTAAGATGAATTAAGAATCTCTTGCCTCACAGCTTTATTTTATCCATAAACAAAATAATTAGGGTCAAATCAAAGTATCATTTCAGAGAAAGCAAAGGCTTATTTTATTACCTTTATCTAAAAAGTTATCCACGTGGAAAAGTTTAAAAATTGTGTTTTTTTAAATTTTTGGAACAAAAGAATTTTTGAAAAATTGAATGCAATCACTGAAAATCACTAGATTTACAGTTCATGTTGAGAAGGGAACACTTCAGATACTTCTCTTCCTTTAGGCTATAACACATAGTAGTACTTGGATAAATATTTCTTTTATAATTGATAAATGAAGAGCAGCAAAGAGAGCATACTGACTGTTACCTTTAAAAGACTTCCAGTCAAGACAAACAATATTTAATGTAGCACTTTCATTACAGGATTTAGATATGCTGATAATTACCATCGTACATATTCTTGTATCTTTTCATCAGCTTAGCAGAATCAGCTGTTTTCATTCCCCTTTTGCAAACAGGTAAATTGGTATATCTAAGTTCAAAGACTGAGTAGTGTCGGATTTACTGGCCTCTTGATTTTGAACCTTTCCATGCAGTAATTCATGCCACTTAACCTTATGCAATTTTTGTACTGAAAGAGTAGATGACTGATTTGTAAAATACTGTACTCACTTATTATTTACTTTATCAAACCCATGACCTCTCTACTGGCCTCAACCATGGCATCTCAATAAACAAACATTGGAAAATTAATAAAGCAGTGGCTTAGAATAACACCAAAATCTTTTTAAATTCATGGGCAATAAAAAA
Organism: Cuniculus paca; assembly: GCA_004365215.1. NCBI lineage: Eukaryota > Metazoa > Chordata > Mammalia > Rodentia > Cuniculidae > Cuniculus > Cuniculus paca. The sequence goes on along the minus strand of RJWT010031435.1, from coordinate 6,460 downwards.
TTGGTTTATTTTTCAGATACACATACTGGTCATTTAAAAAGTTTATGAAAAATTTATTGGAAATCCATTGCTATAGATTAGTTGAGAAGATAATGGCAAATAGGAAGACATCATTACTCACCTTTCTCTCCTGGTGGTATAACAGTGTCAACAGACATCATAAGATACATGCCAGCAATTAAAGGCTGTCTGTGGAGAAAAGTAATGATTTTCTCAATTATTTGACAAAACCAAAGCTATTGTCATGGAAAAATAGGCTAATAAAGTGTGATTCTTTTGAAAATTAAAGTGAAACACCATAGACAGGGAGGTACTATATATACACACCTATATGTGATATTTTTGTATGTGTATATATGTAAAGGCAGATTATAAATGGTTCCTATAAATGGTTATTTTTACACCAGCATGGTTAGGCTATTGTCCTGGTTGGGTCAAGCCCCAGTCTAGGTGTTGCAGGGCAATCATTTGTTTGTTTAAAATGTGAATAATATTTAAACCTGACTTTAAGTAAATCAGATTATTTTCCATAATGTGGGTAAGTCTCATCTAACTAATTGAATGGCTTAAGAGGAAAGTAAGTTCTCCTGGGAAGAAAAAAACTCTGCCCACAAATTGCCTTTGGACCCAAGAATGCAACATCAACCACTCCTTGAATTTCCAATCAGCCTACAGATGCTGGATTCGTTGGTTCCCTCGAAAATGCCTTATAATTGATCTCTGTCTCTGTCTCTCTCTCTTCCTGATTCTCCCCTATCCACCTCCATTCTCTTTCCACCTCATCAATGCAGGTTTCTTTTGTGAGTCCTGACTAATACAGCTGTCAGGACTCTTGCATTCATGCTTATGTTTCATTCCTTCCCCTTGAATGTGGATAGAAATAAGTGTAATAAATTATTTCTAACTAATAGAATATAGCAAAATGGATGATATGTTACTTCCAAGAGTAGGTGTCAAGACTCTGGCTTTTGTCCTTCATAAAAGCCCTCACTAGCTCCTCTGCTTACTTTCTGCGATGACTGTTGTCATATTGTGAGGTGTGCTGTTAATATCCCATCTGGACAAAGAGGGGGCAGGCGAGGGAGCGGGCATCAGAGAGATGCTCAACCAACAGGTAGGGAAGAGAGAGATGAATCATGCCAACAGTCTTGGAAGTAGCTTCTCCAGGGTGCAGGCAATACATGAAGCCCCAGCTGAGACTGCAGCCTCTGAAATACCAGTCAGAAGACCCGGATTTCTGGCCCACAAGACACTGAAGTAATAAATGATCATGCTTCTAAGCATTAAATTTGGGCTAGTTCATTTTCCACAATGGACAAGTAAAACAATGAATTTCTCACTTTTAATTATTCAAAGATCTTAGGGTTGTTGATAATCTGGGAGAACTGGAGGTACTTACGGCACACGTGTGAGGTGTAAGGACACACCCGAACAGTCCTTGTGGTTATCTGAAAACACACAAACACAAATGTTAAATATAAAAATGTGAAAGATAGTGTCACTCTAATACAATTTATTTATTTATTTTATCTTTTTTTTATTTTGAAGAGAACAAAACAAATACAAAAGAAAACAGAATATTCAATCAAAACAAAGAATGTGATACAAGACTTCAAAACAAAATAAAAATAAACCAACAATGGTTACCATGTTGCCCCTTGCTATCTTCAAAATAACTTCCCATACCATCAGGCATAATAAAATCAAACACAACAAAACAGAAGAAAACCAATCAAAACAAAACAATGAAAGCAATACAGGACTTCAAAACCAGGCAGTTGAAATATCACAGTGGCTACCATAATGTGTCTTGTTTCTAATACAATTTAAATAACAATTCTTAAAATGTTATTTCTGTTTTATGGTTTACACACTACTGGCACTTTCATTAATTCCTTTAATCACCAATTTATCACAAAAATGGCCATTCCATGAAACCTGAGGTATTGCTCTGGCTCACTAAAATGAGTAGCTATGAACTTTTCCGCAGATCCACTAGTCACTAGCATGAGTTCTCAGAAGAAAGTTTTGCTATTTTTCCTGTATTATCTAAATTGCTGAAACACCCAGAGAGGTTGGTGAACAGAATGAATGGTTAGTTTCCCAGGGCACCAAACAACTGGCTTTTCCACTTCACAATATCTGAAGTAACCCATAATTTGGGTTTTGAAGGCAGTGTATTACCATTTTTAGGGTCTGTAATGTCTCTGATTTATGAATAGGAACCACCTTCTCTGTGTGCTAAAGCCATGCTTATTCCTCCCTTTCAAACAGACTCACACTTCAAGTTTTGTACCCTAACATCAGAAGAAAGACTGTGTATATCTCTTTATCTCTGTCAACATTGCAGAGACTGCTTAGAAATTTTCCTCCATTCTTCCTTTGTTTTCCCCAAGTGAAAATAAGATACACATTCAAAATGCCATACAAATTCAAAATGCCCATCCAAATTCTATTTCTATTGAGCTTTGAGCTTCCTGATTTTCTACTACAGAGACCATGAATATTAACTCATAATTACTCATTTATTGTATTCCTGTGTAGGTTAAATTCTATTGCATATTTCATTCTAAGTAACTAAAATTTTTAAAATTAAGTTTATTGGTGTATTTTAGACATACATAATGATCGTATTCACTGTAAGTAATTTGTACCGGTACATGATATATTTTGATTCCTTTTTTTCCCAATCACCTAACTAAAATTATTATCTCAATTCTGAGTTTATTTTATATAAATACTTATTGTGTGCATATATCTGTACAAGATTGATGTGATTATACTGGAAACTAAGAAGTAAAATGCATTGATCAACAACAGCAGAGGTGATGGGGTTTTAACAGGTTCTTTTTCCATTCAGCTGTCATTTTCGTGAGAAAAATAAGGCCAACCTCTACCAAAACATATAATAATAGTTTACTAACAAGATATGCTTTGATTTGACTTATATAATACTTAGGACAATAAATCATATTTAATATTTTGAGAATAAAATGGAAAGAAAACTTCTCTGTATAATCTTAAGTTTGGTCTTAAAATAGTACAAAAAATAAATTAAAAGGCAAACATTTTATCTTTAACCTTTTTTGTCTTTTTCATTGTACAAAAGGATCTCTATCAAATCTCATAAATCAAGCTCAGGGTGTCAGAATTTTCATAATAGTTTTAAGAAGATTTTTTTCATATTTCCAAGTGACTTCAAGAGAAAGTAAATAATAATAATGAATAAGGACTGCAGGCTTATTTTACACTTTGCCTATGTTTTTAAATATAGAAATGATAACTGAGGTAATTTATTATAACTTTCCTTAACTTATTATATAAGAACGCTTATTTTTAAAAACAGCCATTCCTAAATGTCCTACATGCGATCTGATAAACATGTCAAGTCTGTACTGCTTTTGAAATGACCTTACTGAGAGTCATGTTTATATCTCCACTGATCCAAAGAGAACGGTAAAAAGTATACAATCCATTCATATCAGATGAACTCCAAACTCCAGAGACTCACTAAGTTAGCTTAGTTGACTGCAGGAAACATTTTTCATGTGTATACAAAAATCATACCTATCCGACAAGCTTATTTTGAGAAAGGAGAATCATCCATTCATCCAGTGCTTATTAAGCAAGCCGTTTCATGCAGGCACTGTGCTCCAGCTTAGACTACAGAGGAAAAAAAGTATGCATATATAGATTCTCAGGAGCTTAGGATTTCTAATGGGGGTGGGGCAGGAGAGAGAGGGAAAAGCAGAACAGCAAACACGTACTCGGTGTACTTGATATGCTAATGTGTAGCGGGCGGCTAGCTGTGTTGCTCCTGTGGTCGGAGAAGAACCACATCTGAGCAGAGACATGAAGGAAATGGGGTTCCACAGGATGAGGGGAAGGACATCCTGGGGAGAAGGAAGAGCAACGGCCCTCAAAGGATTGCGATACTTGCAGGACAGGAGGGCCAGTGTGCGAGGAAAGTGCAGAGGCAGACAGGCTGGAAACAAGAGTCCAGGCTGCCCAGAGCAGGCTTGGAGTCTGAGTTTTATTCTGTGTGCAAAGAAGTCATATAGAGAGTGACAGGGTCATGCAAAGTACCCACAAAGCACACAACCTTTGTAGAATGTCAGGGTTTTTGTTTTTGTGAATTTTTTCTTAAAATTTTAATGATAAACACCAGAGGAAAGCTGGGCCAAGTGGTACCTGCCTTTAAACCCAGCCCTCAGGAGGCTGAGGCAGGAGGAACTCAGTGAGTTGAAGGCCAGCCTAGACTACATAATGAGTTCAACATCGGTCTGCAATATACAGTGAGATCCTGCTTCAAATAACCACCACCACCAACACAACACAAATATCAGGGGAAAGTTTTCCTCCCACACAAAGTACATCAAAGGAACAGGCCTGAGTACTGAAATACTGTCTTTTCAGTTTTCATTACACCTTTGCGTTGAAAGAATGAAGTGAATTGCATTTTGATCTTGTAAATTGGCTGATTATTCTTCATCACGATTTAAAAAAATTAAATGGAAGAAATTAATAAATAATATGTTTCAAGAATTACTGAAGAAATTTATCATTAAAGCAAAAATCTGCCACCAGGTTCACTGCAGCAGGACTGTTACTAACAGCATCATGCCTGCTGTAATAAAACAAAGCATCTCTCTGTTTGATAATGTCCTTTACCAGAACTATATAAACTGAGCAGTTTTTCCTCAAACAAAAACATAAAAATTAGCCATAAACACATTTTAGCATAAAGACATTTATAATTCTCTTATCAGAGTTTCCTCCCAATGAAGTCAGTCACTTCTCTATAACTGCTGTCTACTTGTTTTCCTCTAATAAACCTTCAAAGATGACTCTCAGCTTCTCCATTCATCACACTGTGAGGATATAGCACTGTGTATTTTCCTTTTAATACTACTGTATTTCATCAACTAAGCGCCATATCAAGTAAGAAAGTCAAAGACATCCAACAACAATAGCAAAACAGCAAAAACTCGAATGATACCCGATGATGATCATTCTGGAGAAAAGTGTGAAGTGCACTTAGGCGCTATAATGACTTGCAGGGAAAACTCAATTGCAGTGACTCTAAATTTTGCTTATAAAGTATAAACCATGGATGGGAGTGTGTTGGTGGATACACATAGATCCAAAATAGAAACCTGTCTCTTTCACAAAATATTCCAGAAATCAAAATAGAAGGAAAATTAGCAAAAACATACTCTTACAAAACATACTAAATAGCTTCTGAATGGTGGTCAAAAGAACCTGTTTCCATCAAATGCATCTGGTAAATTTTATTTACTAACTGAAAGGAATTTAAAATAGTATGCATGTGCAAGTGTGTATAGATAATTATGTTTTAAATTATGGATAATGCTTTAGGTTATCCATCATTATTTAATGCTGGAGTGGTACAATTACAATTCCATGACTTTAAAAAACTGTTTTGTTTATATGCAGTTTAACAGTTGAACAAAATTCTACAAGTTTTCTCAAAGTAAATATTTATGAAGCTTACTTACATATGTTTTAGGCATTATTACATTTGATATATTCACTATGTCAAAATCATAGTTTATAAGCATAAATGATTGGGATCTCTTCTAGTGCATCTTTCTACAGTGTAACTTGAGGACCCAAATGCTTGTATATACACTCCATGATATTCCCAGTGGGAATGATTTGGATTCCATCAAACAAGGTGGTCTAGGGTTATAGGGCACTCCTAGGCCTATAGCTTCTCCAACAGCAGGTGGCAGCTTTGGGGAGAAGCATGTTTTAACCTCAGTGCTTGGCACGAAGATCATGACCTTTCAACTTCAATGTGAGCCTTGCCACAATGATATAGTATTATTTTCATAACCTCTATAATGATCTTACTTCTGGTGAACTCAGAAACTTCAGCTGGTTTTGCATATTGCCTGTATGATTTACAATATGTTCTGACTTTGTCCTTCTGTTGTAACACAGTGCCTGGGCCACAAGATATGAAACCTCATAAAAATTAATCCATTTCAATTTGCTAGCTGCATACGAAATTTATCCCTGACATGCACCATAACTGAAATGGATGGTACTTAAGACATTTATTACAACACAGAAATGCATTGATATTTCTCCTGGTATCTTGCCACATAAATAAAAGAAGGAAATCAGAATTGAGATAGTTAAGAAGTCTATAGAAAATGGACTCAAAATATCAAAATCATATAGTGGCTGAACAAGCTAGTTAGAAAGACTTATTCTAGAACTGGGATGCAAGAAAATAAGAGACATGTGAGGAGAAGGAATAAATGGAAAGTAAAGCTAGGGCAGAAGACCAGAAAAATTGAATCCCACTACTTAAAGTGAAGATGTGAATAGTAACGAGTCAACAAATTTAAATGGACTGAAATTATGGGACGATTTTTGTTCGAATGAAAGGCAAAAATGGAAGAAAATTATTCCTGTGATTTATAGTTCA
>RJWT010031434.1:0-14399 GCA_004365215.1 Cuniculus paca | reverse complement strand
GGCCAGGTGGAATTCGCTGTGTGCACCCCCAACCCAAGCGAGGCCCAGAGAAGCAGCTACCAGGCCCCTCCAGGTGAATGGGTGGGGCCTAGGCAGGACCCCAGACATGCCCTCAACGGCCGGGCCAATGAGGGACAGACAGCAACCCCCACCGGGCTCCTGGCGAAGTCCCAAGCTGAATGGCGAGGTGGATTTGGCTGGCCGTGCCACCAACCCAAGCAGGGCCCAGAGCAGCTGCCGCTGGGCCGCTCCGGGTGAATGGGCAGGGCACAGGCAGGCAGGTAGGACCCCAGGGACGCCCTGAACGTCCGTGGCCGATGGGGGCTGGACACAAATTCTACTGGTCTCTTGACGAAGTCCCAAGCTGCACGGCCAGGCAGAACTCGCTGGTTGCACACTCAACTCAGCCTAGGCTCAGAGCAGCCGCCGCTGAGCCGTCGCGGGCAAACAGGTGGGGTGCAGGAAGAACCCCAGGGATGCCCCGAACGTCCGTGGCCAATGGGGGCTGGGTGCAGATTTCTATGGGTCTGGCGCCTGGTCCCAAGGTGCACAGCTATGTGATGTTTGCTGCGCTCGCCCTGGACCCAAGCCGGGTCGGGGTCCGGAGCAGCCGCTGCCACGATGTTCCCGGTGAATGGGCGGAGCCAAAAATTTTCTTTATTTTAATAAAGCAAAACAGAAAAAAGGATAGAAATGATACAGAATTTAAAAAATAGTAGGAAATTAACCCTAATTAATGTATTGCATATTGTTATCTTAGCAGTAATTGTTCAGGTTATAAGAGTTAGGCATGAAAGATGGTCAGAAAATAGAAAGATATTCCTTGCTCTTGGTTAGGAAGAACCAAGATAGTAAAAGCACACTGAGTTTATATCATCTTTTAAGTTAGAATTTAGTACCTAATGTATGATTCATTAGTAACTGATATAAGACTATATCAATATAGTGGTGAGAATTATAATATGAAATCAGGCAAATGAGTTCAGGTCCCAACTGCACTCTGAGTGATACAACTTTTCTGAACTTTAGTTTCCTCAGCCATAAAATGGGTATGGCAACACTTTCTTCCCTGGACTATTGAGAACATTAAACTATATATAATGCATGTTAAATATTAATCACATTGCTTGATTAAGGTTAGGTCCTGAACAAATTAGTCTTTTCATCTCTCTGTTGAGTACATGAGTGAAGAAATGAAAATATATACTTTCTACTTAGAAACTTATGTTATGTCCTAACATAAAATAAAAAATTAGGGATGATTTCAATAAGTAATTAAATTTATAAATGCAATGTCATATGTGTTACTTAATCTTTAGCGCAATATTATGACTGTGTAAGGTATACAATTTTTAGACATATTAACAATTTGTGCTTTTGCTTTTAACTGCACTGTCTCTTTATCTGAGGCATATACATGTAAATGTACACACAATTGGTCCACTTTTAGCAAGTGAAATTCACTTCCATTAATTAATAAAGCTTTGAGATTGTTAGTAGCTCTTATAAGCTAAAGTTTTTCTAGTTTGATTGTTGTCTCACATCTTCATTAGTTGTTGTCTTTTATTCTTATTTTAATTTTTATTATATGGGTGTATTTATTCTACATTACTTTCAAAGTTTTTTAAAAAATTGATAAATTGATAAACAATTTTAAATTGTTAAAAATGAGTGCAATTTAATTTTTTTGGTTTAGCATGTTGTGAGTGTGCTGTGTAGAAGGGCTTGGTGCTTTGAATTATGCATTGACAGGTATCTTTTTATTATGGAAGTTATTTCACTGTTTTTAGTTGACATTTCAACAATTAACTAGCCAAAAAACCCTGGAATTTTGAGAGATTCGAGTAACCGACAAATGCCTCCATTTCTTAACTTTGTTTAGTTTAAAATAATTAAAAAGTTGCCATGAAAGAAACTGACATCCAGTCTTATGAACTGTTAATTGAACAATTTCTGTAGACAAAGGGTTTTTGATTACTTTTCACTGGATATTATTTAAGTAAACTAATGTAATAAAATTATCACTCAAGAAATTTCAGTGAACACATAAAAAATTAGTGAGAAGCTAGACAGTGACATTGTTTCAATTGATCCTACCACTTTAAAAAAAAAGGTAGTAGGACAATGATTAACAGGATTCACATGTCAAAAGGGCTAGAGATACCATTTCTGTGTGGGTGTTTTCAATTCTAGAAAACAATCCCTTAGTTTGTGTTTTGAGAGTACTTCTACGAAAATGATGATCCTGTAAACTCTCCTTATATTACACATGTAATTTCCATGAGTAGAGATGCCTGGATAACAGGGAAAGTTATAATGTACTATTTTTTTATATGAAAGAGAGCAGGGGTAGGGTGGTGGTATGTGGAGAAAATATGGAGTACAACATAGTCTTTGGACTAGAGTATATGGTATAGTAATGTGTACTGAGAAGACTTTACGTGGCAGGAGATTGAATTTCTAGACCAGGATCTATTACTAAATGCTTTGTGGTTCTAGACGAGTTGAAGTTTTAATTTTGTACATGGTCTGGTTTAGTAAAGATTATGTCAAAGTCTTTAATGTTACTATGCAAATGTTTTTCACAGAATTTCAGTGTTTTTATAAACAGAAAATTGAAATATTAGTCTGTATACTTAAAATATTTTGGAAACCTCCAGTTCATGTCTGAAATATTGTGAAATAGGATTAACAGCAATTAATTGCTTAAAAAATCACAGGTTCTTGGTTCTGGGTGATGTTTAAGCACAGGAGAAACACCAGAACAGTGATAATGGTGATCTGAGGGTTTGTTCTTTCATTTGTTACTTGGTACACTGAGTCCTTCGTGTTTTAGAATTCTAGTTCTTGGTATTAATACTCTTAGTGACTTCTATTTGAGTTAGAAAGCTAAAAAGTCATGACGTAAAGACAGAGATAAACATTAAAGGAGTTTGTTAAAGATTTCCTTCCAAGGTTGTGAATGAGGAATTGTCTCTTGTTATACAGTAGTCATTTTAGCATTCACACTGGATTTGTTCCAGTACCCCTTCCCTTTTCAACTCCATCAACTCTAAAATCCATGGGTATAGGGTTTTATATAAAAGTTTTGTGTAAAAGTTTTATATGAAATGTTGCTATTTTTATATAACCTATGTACATACTTTCATATATTTTAAATCAACTCACATTATAATACCTGGATACAATGTCCACATAATCACTTTCTTGTTGCTGAGCAGCAATACCTGACACCCATGAGTTAAAGGAGAAGAGGTTTATTTTGGTTCATGTTTGCCTGGTTTGCTGGCTCCAGGTATCATGGTGGTCTGGAGGAGGAAAGTTGTTCACCTCATAGCAACCAAGAAGCAGAGTTAAGGAAGGAGTTGGGAAGGAAGATTTTCCTTTGGTCGCACCCATAGTGACTCGCCTCTTAGGAGCAAAGCTCATCTCCTCAAAGCTAGTCAGCTATAATGCCCACAGAATCCAATCATCTCTGAAACACATGAGGCTTCGGGGGCCACTTTAGAACTAAACCATGACAATATCATTTCATTTGCACAGACTTTGTGTAATACCTGGAGCATACAAAATTCAAGCTTTGCTTTTGTAACTTTGTGGAAGTTATTTTTTCTTAATATTTTTATTCTGTGGTTAGTAGAATCTAAGAATTTAGAGCACATGGATATCAATGGACCTCTGACTGTTGATGTTTTCCCATTTACCAAATTGTATCAGTTCTATAGGATTAGTCTTTGATTTTTACTTCTTCATGAAGTGACTCTTGTATTTTCCAAATGGCTTTCAGATTCCCTTGGCACTCATTGGCAAGTGGAATGTTGGGAGTATCTTTGGGTAGAATGTATAAACCATTCATTTAGACACTTGAGTATATCAAGCTTTTCCTCAGTTATTGATCTTTTGATATTTTATGAGTACTATATAATGGGAATAGTGCATTATACTCTTAACCACTCATTACTGTACCTCGGTAATAACTCAAAGAATATTTGCTGAATTAACTTTTGCACGTTGCCCATAAAAGGATATATCTTTGCAGCTCTGCTTCTTGAATGATTACAATTAATCTCCAACATGTTCTTTTATTCATTGAATAATCTCTTGTGGAAAGATTTTACTTGACCTTTTTTCATTTTTATTTTGAAGGTTATGATATATTCTCTTTTCAGAATATCTAAGTAGATTGAAACTTTCATATTTGTCACATTGTTTCTTAGCTTTCTTAGCTAGAGAACTTTAGTTTATTTCAAATGAAAATTAGTCCTAGAAAATAGTTCCTAAAACCTCTCAGATTCCTGTAATTTTTATCTTTAGCACATGGTATCTATCATAGTGTTTGGTTTGCAGGTTAATTCTATGCTCCATTTACAATTTAGGATTTTCATTTCATTGTGCTCTAAAGTGTTGGCTTTCTTATTTTGATAAAATGGCTTGTATTAAATTTGTGCTTGTTAGCCATTGCCTCTATTAAAAAGGTGACCAAGAACCTTTAACATCTGAACTTGTTGCCTACTTTACCTTTCAGAAGAGAAACATGATGTTCATCCTTTTCAGGGGATACTTTCTAACTATCTTTTCAGTTGTTTCTTTCTACCAAAGGTTATGTGCCACATTCTAATTTGCATTTAGTCATACCTTTAGATGATGACTTCTACTTTATAGATACTTTCATGGGGACTATAGCTCATGGTTATCATCAGTGCCCTGTGAGTGAGGCAAGCAGGTTATGTAATCTCCATCTTGCAGATATTGAAACTGAGACGAGGGTTTTAAGTTACTTACTCAAGCTGGATACTAGTAATGAAGCAAAATGTTCTAGTGTTCTGACTCTCACTTCTGTGCATTCTTCATTAAGCCTGTGTGGTCTTTGAATGATTCCTAAAAATGGGAAAATTATGCTAGTAGTGACTTTGCAATCATATAATATTGTACTAAAATTTTAAGCATGGTTGACAAATATTTTAAAATGTAGGTAGTGAATGTTTTCTACAAAAGGTCAAATTTTATATTCAGACACTATACAGATATTTTTAGGTCTCCTTTCAGTGGTTGCTACACTGTTGGATCCATGAGCTCACTAAAGAAGTTCTGCATTTGCATTGTAGACAAATGGGAACTGAGTATGGGAAAAGGTATCAGAAATGTATCGGGCATCTTTGCCTGACATGTGTTTCATAATTGCTATTCAGAGTCAGAATGCCCCTAAGAAATTGCCTTTAAAGATAAATCTATTAAAGTAGCCATTTTTTTTTGCAGAAAGAAAAGTTTGAGTCAAAATCTTGCATGTCAGAAATCAACCACTGTTGAAAAATTAGAAATACTTTATATCAAATTTCTAGAGCCTGTACTTTAATCAGTTGGTGAATGTCAGTATAAAAAATTCTGTTTGAAAAATAGTAGATAAGATATTCAGGATGATACTATGAAATGACTTTAACCATGTCCCTCTAGACATGCTAAACTGAAAAGAACTGGGAGGCTACAACTAGTTCTGATTCTTAAACTGGACAAATTTCCCTCTTGCTGTCTTACCATTATGTGTCTCCTTCTCAATGAAAGATACATTTTTTTCTATCTCTTCTTGCAGTTACAACATATTTTACTTTTTAGTCTGTAAATTTTCCTTTTCAGATGTAATCTCAGGATCTTTTTAGATTCATTTGAGAGATCTGAATATATTACATCTGCAGGGGTTTACGTAAAATTCACCAGAGTCTACATTGTTTGTTTACAACAGGAATTCAAATTAAGTATATTAGAACTCTGAAGATATGTGCTTCTCTAGAGGAAGAAGGATCTTTTATCTGTGCACTGGATTGCAAACATGCCTCTTTCATTTTAAATCTAAGTCAAAGTGTCTTGAATTTATACCACTGGATTGGGTGACTCTACAAATTCAAAAGGCATCATACCAATGAGCTCTAAAATATATTTCTGAGCTTTGACAGATATTGAGTTTCCCTTGTCAAGGCTGTAGTATTTCTGGAGAACTCCAGAAGATTAGTCAGGAGTGACTTTTTGGGGGGGGCAGAAATTGAGATTGTTCTCTGTGATTAAACTGTTTTTCCAAGTGTTCCCTGAGGAGAGTTTTCAAGATTTTTCACTATGTTAGTCAATAGCTTTTTAGTTTGTCTCTTGCTCTGTAATGAAAGTAGGTACACCTGGCTTACCAGTTTCTTTGGTTTAGTCCCTAACTTAATATTTAACCATACCATATAATATAAAACGAAATGTGTGACCAATGGATCATTGAAGTGAGAGCCACTTTTTATATTATGTTGGCTATAGAATACCTTGAGAGCTGAATAAACTGGATTCTAAGTCCTGATGTACCTATTCTTTCCTCTCTACCAAGGGAGATGTCCACGAAAGAGCTGTATGAGGAAGACTTATTTATGATTCATCTTAATTTAGATGGGAGGGTATTGACTTCTATAGCCTTGGCCCCATTAACTGAACAACTTCAGATTAATTTCCCATCCTCTTCTCTTGCTATTTCCACTATAAAGTGTCAGAAAGCTAAAGGCTTACCAGTTTTGCCTCCTTTGTAGGCAGCAACTGGGAGGCTACAACTAGTTCTAAATGCCCTTCCTGACCTTCCTTAAAATTAGTTCTGGTCACTGAAATGTTAGATTTTGGTTTCTTGATAAAAGGCACAGATGTGACTAATGCTGCTTTCTCCCTTAGTCCATTTAGATTGCTATAACAAAATACAAAAAACAATAGCTTATAAACAACAGAAATTTATTCCTCACAACTCTGGAGACTTGGAAGTCCAAGCTCAAGGTACTGGAAAACTTGAGGTTTTGTGAAAGTCCATTTGCTCATAGATGGTACTTTCTTGCTCTGTCCCCACATGAAGAAGCAATTGAGCTTCCTATGATCTTGTTTATTAGGGTACAAATATCATTCAGAAGGGTTCTACCCTCATGATATGATCACCTCCCCAAAACACTGGCCTTCCACTAGTATCACTTCTGCAATTAGGATTTTAACATATAAATTTTGCAGGTACATAAACATTCACACTGTAGCACTCACCTATTCCCCTTCTTCTCCTATCAATGTGGCAGTAACTTTGAGATTATGAACTATGGATGGTGGGCAATAACCCTTATGAATTTATTTTCAGGAAAATAAACTATCATTTATTTTAGTTTTTGTTATCTAGAAGCATTCCTAATTAATAGAAGATAGTCATTGTATTACTTATTTTACTGTTTCAGAGACAGTATATCAGACACTGCAGCTTAAGGGAAGAGAGGTTTAATTTTGCTCTTAGTTTCAGAGGGGTCAGTCTATGATTGGCTGCATGGCAGAATTAGCATGGCAGGTGAAAATTTCTCAAACAATGGCAGCCAGAAAGCAGAGAGAGAAAGGAGTAGCCAGAGATAATAGTACACTCTTCTAGGTCATATACTAAGTACCCTGCCTCTTCCAACCGGGTCCTACCTCCTAAACTGTACTGTTAAACCATGAATTCTTCAGTGGATTAATCCACTAATGATTATAGCACTATCATGATCCAATTACCTTCCAAGAGTACTACCTCTGAACACATGAGACTTTTGGGTGACATTTTAGATCTAAACCATGGTGATTGATTATCTTCCTTCAAGTAGATATGTGTCTTTTGCATTAGAACACTGTTTCTCACCCTTGATGTTATTGACACATAGTGTTATACAATATTGTAAAGATTGTCATCCACATTATAGGATTTTAGGAGCATTCCTGGCCTAGGTGACAGTAACACTCACTATGTGAGACAATCAAAAACATCTCCAGCTATTGCCAAATGTTAGGATAAAAGGACTTTGCTTCATCTAATATAACTCCTATTTTACCATGAAAACCAAATTTGTCACACAGCTAGTTGGTGGTAGAGTTATAATTATATGCTAGATCTTTTGCAGTCTCTTGTAATGTGCTCATATAATGGTAGGATCAAATATACACAAATAATTTTAATAAATTGAGCAGGAAAAAGTATCTTGAATTTATAGAATTCATGATTTGATAATCAAATTCAGCAGTATAGTTGGATACAAGATAACACTGAAAAATCAATAATATTCCTGTATACAACAAATTCACTAATTGAGAACTTAAGGAAAGCACACCTTTCACAATAGAATCAGAAAACATACTTAGGAATCAATTTAATGAAGGAAGTAAAAGACCTTTATTTTGAAAACTACAGTATTCTGAAAAAAAAAAGATCAAAGAAGGTATCAGAAAATGGAAAGGTATTCCTTATTCTTGGATAGGTGAATGCTGTACAGTGAAAATGGCCTATTTCCAAAGCTGTAATACAGATTTAATGCAATTCCTATCAAAATACCAGCAGCATACCTCACAGAATTAGAGAAAACAATCCTAAAATTTATTTGGAAACAGAAGACACCTAGAATAGCAAATGCAGTTCTGGAAACAAAGACAAGGCAGGGAGTATCCCAATATCTGACTTGAAATTATATTACAAAGCTACCGGGATAAAAACAGCATGGTACTGGCAGAAAAACAGACCTGAAGAGTAATGGAACAGATTATAAAATGCAGAAACAACTCCAAGCTCACTTGGCTACCATATCTTTGACAAAGGTGCCAAACACCTTCACTGGAAGAAACAAAGCCTGTTTAATAAATAATGCTGGAAAGACTGGTTTTCCACATGTTGAAAATTAAACCTAAACCCATATCTTTCACCATAAACTAAATATTAAAACAGAAACCCTAAATCTATTGGAAGATAAAATAGGTAGAACTCTTGAAGACATAAATGTAGGGAAAGACTTTATAAACAAAATCTCAAACTCATGGGGAATAATACAAAGAATCAACAAATGGGATTGCATCTTAATAAAGAGCTCTTGCACAGCAAAAGAAACCACCAGCAGAGTGAAGAGACAACCTACAGAATGGGAAAAAGTTTATCCAGCTGTTCCTCAGACAAATGACTAACATCTAGAATATACAAAGAACTGAAAAAAAGTCAGATGCCCCAAATTTAAAGACCCAATTCAAAACTGGGCATCTGAAATGAATAGATCTTAAGTGAAGTACAAATGGCAAGTAAATACATGAAAAAATCTTCAACATCACTTGTCATTTGAGAGATGCAAATTGAAATAACAGTGATATTACCTCTCACTTCAGAAAAAATGGCAGTTATCAAGAAATCAGCCAATAACAAATGTTGGCAGGGCTGTGGGTATAAAGGAATCCTTCTCCACTGTTGGTGGGAGTGTAGACTGGTGCAACACTGTGGAAATCTGTGTGGAGATTCCTTGGAAAACTAGGATAAGAGGTCCCATTTGACCCAGCTATTTTCTTTCTTGGTATCTTCTTGAAAAAATTAAAAGCATCATGCTACAGTGATATATGCAGACCCATGTTTATAGCAGCACAGTTTGTAATAGCTAAATCTTGGAAACAGTTCAAATGCTCATCAACTGATGAATGGATAAAGAAGATGTGGTATTTTTATACAATGGAGCACTGCTCTGCTATATAGCAGGATAAACTTGAGGCATTTATAGGTAAATGGATGCACTTTGTGACCATACCATGAGTAAAATAAATTGAACATACATGTAAATATTGCATTGTTTCTTTGGTGTGAGAAACTGAAATAAGGACCAAAATGTATAATACATATTAGAAAATGGGAAGACAATGTTCAAATTGAAAAGGGAACATGGGAGAGCAAAGGGGGAAAGAAGGAAGGGAAAAGAAAAAAAGAGAATAGAAGGAAAAATGGTAACAAAGATTTTGTAAATAAGGAGGGGAAGAAGGGTTAAAGGGAAGGAATGGAATTGGGGAAAAAACCAGAGGCAAGATATATAATTTACAGGTAAAAATTTCCTATGATGAATGTGATCATTATGTTTATCTAAAATAAACATAATAAAAATAATAAAAAAATAAAAATTTTATCTATTTTTATCTTCCAGCGGATTGAGTTTGCATTTTAACATTTAGATCTTAGATCCTTTTCGATTTTAATTTAGTGCATGGTGTTACATATGGGTCTAGATTCAATCTTCTGCATGTGGATAGCCAGTTTTCCCAGCACCATTTGTTAAAGAGGTTATCTTTTCTCTAGCATATGTTTTTGATCCAGTTGCCAAAATTCAGATAATTGTGTGTGCCCAGGGTTTTAACTTAATATGCACCCCAACATTCTAGAAAAACAGGAACAATTCAAATGCAAAACTTAAAATATGTTTAAGACAAACCAAGGAAGTTTTGCTTTGAATCAGTCTGTCCTTACCGTTTTTTCTTGCTGGGACCTTCTTCTATTACATAACCACATATATTGCTCTTTTACTTCCTTCAGGCCTCTTCTCAAAGGTCAAATCACTTGAGGTACGTTCTTTTATAACTGGGTGTAAAACAAGTAAACCTAGTAGATGATAATTAAAATAGTTGAATTCTATTCCTTATGCAAAAGTTGTTTATTATTTATTTGTATATGTTTTCATTTATTTAAGTTTCATTTTAAAGATGGAAACTTTATATATTTTTAAGTATTTAACTGGTGAATAATCAGAAGAGCATAAAATTGGCAAGCTACAGCCCTTCTTGTAATTCTGGCTGCCTTCTTGTTTTCATAAAGTTTTATTAGTGCATACCCACACCTATTCATTTTCTTATTATGATTGCTTTTGTGCTATAAGGGCAGAGTTGAGTAGTGGTCATAGAGAAATTATTGCCAAGAAAGCCCAACATTTTTAGTATCTGGCTCTCATAAAAATTTTTTGTTTTGTTAAAACCTATTGTAGAACTGTTAGGAAATCTTCAAGATCATTTAGTAAATGGTTTTGAAATTTATAAATGTGCACGCATATCAACAAAAGTAGGTTTTATATAAGGCATAACCTTTGCTAGGAACGATTTGAGGCACTGGAGATTCCACATTAAATATAACAACTAAATGACTTAAACTTATGGAACATATAGTTTTCTGGGGAGATCCAGACATAGGGACAGACCTATTTTAATACATTTTATATATTCATGGGCTTCAAAAAATTATATACAAAATATGCAGAGAATTACATTTGCCTTCTGTGCCCTCATCCATATCCTACCCATTCATCAGAGTAATTGAAGTTATTTGTTTCTTCTATGTTTTCCAGGAATCTTTATATTCATGTAAGAAAACATAAATATAGATTATTGGCCCATATTTTACAGAAAAGTAACAACGATACAACTCTTCTGCAACCTATTGTTTTTCACTTGACATTCCAAGTTGAAGAGATTTCCACATCAGTGCATAGAGATAAGTCTTAATCTTTTTTTGTAATAACTTCATATTATACTTTACCAAAATTCTGTTCTATACATTACCAAAATTTATTTCACCAGTCCTAATTGGTAGATATTTTAATTGTTTTTAATATTTTATAATAATGTAATTAACATCATAGACAAGTGTACACACACAAATATATGTAATATATAAAAACATATATTACACTTTAGCAAGTGTTATCCATAGGAGAAATTCTCAGAAGTGAAAAGTTGAAGTTAAAGGAATTATGCATTTGTAATTTTTATAGACATTGCTAAAAACCCTCTAAAATTTTGTTGCTGATTTATGTCTTACATCAGCAAGAAAAACCAAAAATATGGTGTGCATTTAAATTTGTATTTTTCTAAGCTGATAGACAAAAGATATTATCTAGTGTGGTTTAATTTACATTTTTCTCAGAAAGGTTAAAATTATATACATAATAAATATATACACATCTGTTCACATTCTTTATCCATTTTTAAATTTTAAATTTTTATTAGTATATGTTTGCATATGTAATGGTTATATTCATTGTATGGAATTGGTACGTGTACATGACACATCTCAATGCTGTTTTTCACACTTCTCTCCACTCCTTTTATTTTCCCAGAATCAGATTCATTTACTAATCTTATTATGTAATTTCTTATGGGATGTTCATCTTTTTTCTCACTGATTTTTGGGAGCTTTTTGAATACTGAGGAGATTAACCACTTGTAATATGACTTGAAGTTATTCATTTTCCTGTTTGTCTATTTAATTCATTTTGGTGCCTTGATCTGAAAATTTTTATTGTAGTAAGATTTATAATTTTGTGTTTTATTGACTTACTCATCCTAGGATTAAAAAGAAATTTTCACATGGCTGTAGGTACTGATATGTGAGGCATGGACCTAATTTTATTTAAATTTTTTTCCTGGTGGTTGTCCAGTTTTTTCAATATCTTAACTAGCAAATCTTTTCCAACTCATTCAAGATGTCACTTTTATGGTACAATATATTCCTATAATGTATTTTGATATATATTTGGATTTTTCTATTCTTATTCACCGTATAACATTAGTATTTTAATTAACTAATGCTTTAAAAATATACTTTTTGATAATCCAGACATCCAAACCCTTGCATTTTTAAAATTATTTTAAGATATGTTTTTAATAGTCTTTATATGTTTTTAATAGTCTTTTTTCTCATTTAATGTACATGAATTCCCATTTCCTCATTCCTTTATTATTCTTTTTTAAAATGGATTTGTTTGCTATTCTTGTATGTTTATTATTTATAAGAAGTTTGAATCAACTACTTTAGTTAAAAAAATAATTTTATCAACAAAAAATTCCTTCAAACCAGATGCCATATTTTTATTTTGATGGTGTTATATTTTATATTATCTTAAGCAGAACTGACATTTTTATTATGCTGAGATTTTCTAGCCATTTTCTGAAGTCTTATTTTGTGTTTTCAACTGTATTATTAGGTTTTATGTGTATGGATTTTGCACAAATTTTGTTAAATTTACCCTAAAATTTTATCTACTTTTTGCTAGTAGGAAGAATGCCTTCAATTTAGTTATATTTTGTATATAAAGCCTCCTTCTTTTCCTAAATTAAAATATTCTCACTACTTTATTGAATTCTCACATTGTTATTATTTATTTATTTATTTATTTACTGGTACCAGGATTGAACTCATGACCTTGCATTTACCAGGCAAGAACTTGAACCGCTTGGCTAAATTCCCAGCCCCATGTTATTACTATTTTTTATTATTTTGAGAGTTTTAGACATATATAATATCTTTTGGAATATATAACATCACTGGGAAACACTGAAGCTTAACTGGGGATTAATCATAATGAGTTTAAAGTGAAACCTGTCAGCATAGTGTACTCTCAGCACACGTTCAGCTACTTGGGTTTATGGATGTTGAAAATTATAGTGATTCAGGGTGTGAGTTTTACCAGGTGAGTAAAACAAAGTGGGGACATGGTCATCAGGTTGCTGACTGTAATGTGGACCATAGACTCTAAGCTAGGTAAGGAAACTAGGACACAAGGAGGTAAAACTTCTTCCAGCATTGTTAAGTATGGCTTAAACATTTTTGAAATCAGAAGTGAGAGGGGATTAGCTACAAAAATAGGAGCTAGGTGGTTTGGTTGAGGTCGTAGAGGTAATGCTGTTATTGGCAGTAAAGAGAACTAGATGACCTTGCAATAACTGAAGGACAAGCATATTGAAGAATGAGTTTAAGGGTCTGAAGTATGAAAATGTCAGGAGATTCAGTTATATTGAATTAACAACCACAGATGATAGTGAGATAATAGTTAAAATCTTGTATGAATTACTGAATCTGAGGTTAAGTGCAAATAGGAGTGCTTGGTTGTTTAGTCTGATGGCATAAGTTTTAATTCTGGGTGTTTGAAACAAGGTAGAACAGTGTTGTAAAATCAGGAAAAAGGATTATGATGGTTGGAATATGGGAGAGAAAAGTGATATTCAGGAGAGATCAAACTTGAGGGATTGTATTATCTCCAGAAGATATATAGCGTAATGAGTTCTGCTTGGGAAGATAGGTTGAAATTAAGAGAGAGGCAAGTCCAGAGAGATCTAGTGATGGGCAACTATGTGGGGTTTCCTGTGGTGACAAAGACCTTGATGGAATTATTCTTAATGGTCTCTTAGGTTGTAAGGCTGATTATTGGAGAGAGAGCGAGAGAGCATACAGGTGTTTAGAGCCATTCAAATGATGGTATACAGGTTGGAAGAATGACAGTGTGGCCTGGATATGCAAAGGTCCTGGATCCTTTCTTCGTAATGGATTGTATGCATATACTTCATAGAGATAATACATGGTACAATGTATATAAAGAAGGATTAAATGTTTTTTAAAATTTTAGTTTACTGGTACATGTATGTAGTAAACAATGTTTACATTCCTTGTGGGAATTGGTGCATATAAATAGCACATTTTAATTCCATTTTCCATTCTTTTTCCCTTCCTCCCCTCCTCCCTCCACCAATCCCTTCTTCCTACTCCTTGTTTTTTTTTTTTTTCCGGCACCGGGGATTGAGCTCACGACCTTGCGCATGCCGGG
>RJWT010031433.1:0-14385 GCA_004365215.1 Cuniculus paca | reverse complement strand
TCCCGCCTGAGCTCCACCCTGTCACGTGTCGATGAGGATGTGCTACATGCGTTCTGCTGCCAAGCAACACCATGGCTGCAGAACTAGTCAGGTCTCTGAATGAGAACCGGACTGGGCATTAAGTGCTGGTGTACGCACGGACTGAGCAGCCGCCACGGCCAGACAGCCTCTGATTTCACCACCTGGGACAGAGTCACTTCTGAAAATGAATGCACACACTGTTCCCCCTACAGGGAAGCGCTGTGTGGCAGAAATCCATCGCCTGCGCTAACGCTTCTCAGGATGCGGTCAACCTTATCAACCACGTGGACTATGCGCCTTTAACGCATGTTCACGCCCCTCTGTGAGGAGCTGGTTGCACAGCATTCACATCGTCCCTTATACACAGAAGTGGGATGGCTTTCCAAAGGGACAGCGCTGGCCAGAGTTTCTGAATTATGAGAACTGCTCCAGAGATTTCTTTCAGAAAAAGTCACCACTGACAGCACATTTCAGTGACAAAGAATGAGTTGCAAAACTTGTTTACTTGCGTGACATGTTCAGCCTGCTCAATGAACCTAATCTGGCACTTCAGGGGAGAAGACAGCTGTGTTCAAGTCAGCAGGTAAAGTGCAAGCAGTAAGTGAACACTGGGCTTTCTGACATGTTTCAAACATCAGCAGACATTTTGGGACACTGAGCCTTGTTCCTCCCAGTTAGTGCATGGTTGCCTATCTCTACTTCAAAAACAGTGAGCGTTACATCCCAACCACAACGGACCCCTGAACTGGGGAGGACTGCACCTGCAACCCAGTGATGAATAAGGCGGGAGACTCAACTCTGTCTATGCCGGAGATCGCAAATGACGGTGGCCTTGAAAGTTTGTTTAAGGCAATGCCAGATCTCTATAGATTCAGGATTAAAGTTAAGGCATATACTCAGTGACTGCCATAAAAGCACGGAAAAGTCTGCTTCCATTTCTAACATTCCATTTTTGTGAAGCAGAGGATCTACAGTGACAGCAACCAAAATGAAATTATGGAGTAGACTGGACATAAGCAGCACCCTTTGGGTGCCATGATCTCCCATTACCCCAGATGGGGCCATCTGGCTGCAGGAAAACAAGCTCAGAGTTCCCACTGGTTCTGCATTACGGTGAGTTGAATAATTACTTCATTATACATTACAGTGTAATAAAGTGCATAATAAATGCAATATGCTAGAATCATGTTAACCACCCCCTACCGCATTTCATGCAAAAATTGCCTTTCAGAAACCAACTCTGGTGCCCAAAAGGCTGGGAATCACTGCTCTACTGAAAAGATTATCAAGGAAAAGCAGTGGTTTAGGGGAGGAGGAGGAGAAGGAGGTATAGGAATTCAATGGCATAATGATCTAATGAGCCTGGAACAGTTTCCTGTGTGCACCAGAAGAAAACTAGAATGGGGATAAAAGAGACCACATACTGCAGGCATAGCAGTGCATGCCTGTAATCCCAGCACTTGGGGGGCTGAGGCAGGAGGACTGCCACAAGTTTGGGGCCAGCCTGGGCTACATAGGGAATTCAAGACCAGCCTGAACTATGTAGGGAGACCCTGTCTCATAAAACCAAAAAAAAGGTATCATGTTAGATGCTATGTTCAGCTTAAAATGGCAGAAATTTTGCAAAGCTCTTGTTAGGCCCACAGGGTTGACAGGAGACTTCACAGGACCCACGAGCCCTCTGAACTGATGTATACAATTTTGTGTGTGTGACTACGTGTATTTTTCCACAGATGAACTGGGTTTCCACAGACAAGACCCAGGACCCCAAAAAAGGTTAAGAATGACTGCGACATATAGTGAGGAGCAGATTCTGGCCCAGACTACCTCTGACTTCAGTCATCAGCATCTTCTTTTGAAAACTCAATGCCCACAGACAAGCAGAGGGAGCGAGTGAGCTGCACCCACTGAGCGGAGCAGTTCCAGGCGCCCTCCAGTCGGCTTGACTGGGTGCTCCTCATTTTAGTGCACAGCTCCGAGCCAGTCTCGAGACTCCCAGGGCGCAAGTACAGCAGCAGGTTTAAAAGGCCTGCTGCACCTCAGACGTCTCCACAGGCGAGGGGCAAATGTGTGTATTACTGGTGTTGATGGCCACTCATGAAGTGCTTTGAATGGAAACATTTTGTATACACACACACACACACACACACACACACACACGGGGGGGGGGAATCCATCCTGTTCTTGCATCAAGCAGAACCTTACAAAACTGGTAAGTTTTTTTTTTTTTATAAGCAGGATATATTTATTGAGAGAGAAAGCTTCTGTCTGAGAGAGAGACAGAAGAGGTCCCGAGTGGGTTGCCCCAAAACTGATAGTTTTAAACGAGCTTATATAATAAAGTCATAAAATACCCTAAACCCAGGACTACCAGGGCCACTGTGTGGGTCCCTTCCTGAGTAATTTTTATTGCATACTTTACACAGGTCTGAGAAAAAGAAGACCCAGTTTGAAGGCCCTAGAAGACTAATGGTTTATATTTGGATGTCTCCCCCTAAGCCTCATGTGCTCATAGGTAGGGCTTGGGAGAGGTGACTGGATCACGAGGACATGATACTTGTCAATGGATTAATCGACCCCTGAGTTTATGGCTAAATGCGATGCTGGGATGTGAAGCCTGGTCAGAGGAGGTGGGCCACTGGGGGTGTGGCCTGCACGGTCTATCTCCCTCCTCCCCTTGATCTCTCTCTCTTTGCTTCCTGCTGCCAAGCTATGAGCTGTTCCCCTCTGCCGCACTCCTCTACCATGCAGCCTTGCCTTGGAGCCTTGACTATAGACTGAAACCTCTACGAACTATGAGTCCAAATAAACCTTTCATCCTTTAACTTGTGGGTGTCAGGCATTGCGTCCCAGCATTGAGAAAGTAAGACAAAGATTATGGTCTAGTTGAAGAGAAGATATTTATGTATAAAAATAAAAAAGGATTTTTCAAAAAGCTATAGAAAATATAAAGCAAATGTTAAGAGTTTGTACCGAGCATGTAAACATCAAAAGGAATGCACTGTGGAGACACCCCGGCCCAGGTGAGGCCGTCCACAGACAGCTTTTGGGCACATGAAGTTCTGGTTTTAGTTTCTTCTTTGGCCAAGGAGTGCTCGCTCACTGCTTCTGGAACATTTCTGTGACACCCTCTGCTTCCCTTCCTGAGATGTCCCCCCCCCACGTGGTCCCAGGGCTTTGCTACCTTCCGTCTCAGCACTAATCACACCACGTCTCCACAGGACCACGAAGTTCCTGAAGGTCAAGGACTCTGTATCCGTGTTGCCCGGCAAAATGTCTGGTGTACAACAAATGCTAAATACACATGTGCCGAGTAAGTGATACAAGAAATACTAAATAAACATGGGCTGAGTAAGTGAATACATGGTAGGAAGCATGCCACCCTGGAAGGAGGGATGCTAGAAGCCAGGCAGACGAGAATAAGGGGGTGCTGGGGCCAGATGGATTCACTTGGCTTGAAAGGCGCGCCTACACTTAGGCAGAGAATGTAAACTAGTGAAAAGAGGAAGTATAACTGATAAAGGGCTTAAAGTCAGAATCATGCAGACTGATAAACCGGGCAATAAGAAATCAATAGTCTGAAGCAGGGAATAGCATTTTAATAACAATAATTGCAGAAGATTATAAAGGCTGAGAGTGAGATCAAATAAGGAAGAGCATTTTATTTTTTGGCAGTACTGGGGAGGAAATAAGTCTAGGGCCTTCTTGTTGAGCTACGTTCCCTGCCCTTTTTTTTTCCACTTTTGAGACAGGGTTTAGCTAAGTTGCTCAGGCTGGATTTGAACTTGTAATACTCTTGCTGTAGACTCCCAGAGGGCTGGGATTACAGGCACGTACCACCATGCCTGGCCACCAGAGCATTTCAGGCTACTACAGCTGCTCAGACATAAAGGGAAAAACGTTATAATTTCATGGAAGTTAAGGAGACAGAAGAAGCAGATCTACACACTGTCACCGAAAACACTAACAGACATTTGGGCACGGACTGGACACACAGGACAGTGCAGAGAGCAAGACCTTCAGAGGACCTCAAAATCTCAAGTTAGCGTTAGTCTACGGGAAATGTGGAAGATGCATGACTGAAGTGATCTCTGAGGAGGCAACGTCACGTGCAGTGCTGGCCAGGAGCAAGGTTCCGGGGATGGCTGTGTGCGCTTATTCAGAGAGTGATGCTGACACCGTGCAGCATGCTGGGTACGCTCATCCAAGTGATGTCAGTTCTCTCACAGTGAGGAGAGAGCACAGGCCTAGGACTACGGCCTAATGGATGCCACAAGACGCACAGGAAGTGGGACAAAGAGGAGAAAACAGGACATAATGCAGTGGAAAGCTTTCTCTGCAAATGTGGAGACTGGAAAAGGTAACTTTCTGATACCCTTCACCCAATACGGCTACAAAAGATCAAGCAGAGTAACAAGAGGAAAACACTAACAACTGCTCATAAGCGTAGACCATAAGAATCACCACAGGAAATTGGTCAAGTGTCTCGTGAAGCGAGAGTCTGAGAAAAAGAGAAAAAGTGAAAGTCTGACCAGAAGCCAGTCACTTAGAACCAGAAATGGTGGTTTCACTGACAGTGTGAAACCGGACCCATGAGGTTAAATGGGAACCAAGCGGGGTGTCCAAGACAGGCTGAACGAGGTGCACAGGAGAAACTGCATCACGATTAGGAGACAGAAAAAACAGTAGCCCCACCATGAGGCAGTTACCTTAAGGCCTTTTCCCACATTAAAGTCACAAGATTTATTTAAGGAGACAGAAGCAATCAGTGAAAACGTTAAAAGACTCAATGACCTATATAATTCTTTCATAACAGAAAGGAAGAAATACATTTGGTATCGTAAAGCATAACATTATACTTTGAGTTTTTAAGATCAATCAATTAATTAAAAAAATTTTTTTTTGGTTTTCGAGACAGGGTCTCACTCTGTAATTCAGGCTGGCCTTGAACTCACTACATAGTGCAGGCTGAACTCATGGCAATCTTCCTGCCTCAGCCTCCCAAGTGCTAGGATTACAGGCAAGTGCCACGGAGCCCAGTTTCAAGATCAGCTGAAATCCCACTCCTCTGTGGGGCCCCCCAATTCCCTAGCCAGAAGGGATGTACCCTCCTGAATTTGGTGTTTTTCTAGCCCTAAAGGACCATTCGCTTGAATCCTGGAGAAAAGTTTGGTATGCGTGCTCTTTCCCTTATTATAACTTCTGTAAATGTACCTACCCACCCGTTTCAGGCTGGTAGGCTCTACTGACCAAAGGAGAGATTTAAGGAACAGCACTGATTAAAGGCGGAAATAAGTGAACAAATGCATGAATGCATGGAAGCAGCACATCACATCTGAGAGAAGGAAATATTCTGCACAGAGAGAATACACAGCCAGATGAGACACACGAGATGGCGAGTGTGGAAAGACACGGGCAGAGCCCAGCGGCTGGCGAGCCTCTCCCTCCTCTAGTCATGGGCCCCAGTGGGACCCCTGGAGACCAACTCTCCAATTAACCTGTGGACTTTGCGTAGCCCAGCTTCTCTGCTCTCCTACCCAGCACACTAGGTTTCACTTTTACCATGGAGCTTCTGGGTGACAACAAAGTACTGCATGGACAACAAAACATTTGGAGAAGAAAATTATGTGAAGTATGAAACAAAAAAGCCAACCTATCTAAAGACCACCTTACTCCAAACATCCAATTCAAAGAATTCAAATTTAAGATATTTTCTTTAGGTTTAAGGAAGAATCCACATTTACTACTGCTGTGGTCTTCAAGAGCTCAGGAAACAAACCAACAGGAGCATCCCCTGAACTCTGTTCTCCAAAGGGAATGAAGTCAGCACACAAAAGAGATACCTGCATGCCCACTTCACTGTGGTTCCATTCGCAACAGCCAAGGCGGAATTGGCCTATGCCACCGACGAACGAATGGATAGAGAAAATGTGGAGCACAGATACACAACGGAATGCTTGATGTCGTATTGTTTTGAAGGTCTGTGTCACTTACACTGGTTTGTTTTGATTGGCTTTGTTCTGTTTTGCTTGGTTTTATTCTCTTTAAAATAAAAAAATAAATTAAAAAAAAAAGAAAGAAAAGTGGGGTCCTAGACAACTCACTCAGGACCCCTTCTGTTTCTTTTAGATAGAAACTTTCTTTTCTTCAGTAAAAATTCTGCTCTTAAAAAAAAAAACAAAAAACAGGAATCCAGTCATTTGCAGCAAAATGTACAGAACTGGAAGACATTGTGGTAAATGAAGTAAGTCATATAACAGAAAGACAAATACATATTCTCCCTCATATGTGGAACCCCAAAATTAAAAAGCCCACCTGCAAGTAGAAGAGTGGCTACTAGGGACTGGGAAGAGTTGCTGGGTATGATCAGTGCACAGGTATGGATACATGGAGGTATCACGCTGAATCTCATTATCATGCATTATGTGTAAATACATAAAATGAAAAATTCCATCTAACCCTAAGTCTAACCAAATTGAATGATTGGATGGGTCAGAAATTTTAAAAAATACTGTAAAATATCCTTTGATCATTTAAGTAATGAACATTTTAATCTACTTATAGATGAATGACAAAGCACTACATAGCAAATATTTGAGTTAAATGATAGAAAAAATCTAGGCTTAGTCAAAGATCACAACAACAGATTATGCTATTCCTTGCTAGTAAGAAGTCTAGTCAAGCAGACCAGGAGTTAGCAACTTTTTCTGTAAAGTGCAACTTTAAAGTAGAGCTCTGCCATTATATCAGGTAAGGAACCATCAATAATCCAGAAATGAATGGACGTGGCTGTTGTCCAACAAAAGATTATTTATAAGAACAGGTGGAGAGCTGAGTAGAGTCCCCAGGCCACAGTTTGCTGGCCTCTATAGTAGACAATCAAATTTTCCAAGCCAAAATTTTTTTACCTCTGCAAATTGAATTTAGAACCCAATAATATGGGTAAAGAAAAATCTAGTTTTCTCTTCTTTACATATTACACAGGTTGCCAGCCAGAAATTAAAATTAATTATGTAGATATGTTGCTCATTACTTTGAAGATCTTATTTTCCCTTTGAATCTATGAGCCTTGTAAGACTAATTTACTGGAAATTACATCAATAGTTCCATAAAGGCTTTGATATAAGCAGGACAAACTGGAAGAGTTGGCAGCCAAGTCATCTTTCTATCTTTTATGGAAGAATATATCGTGGATGAAAGAAGTTGCCAATAAAAAAATTCTGATTCAGTGAGACAGGCTTTAATGATGACACTGATGGGCTTTTGATTTCGATAAGCAAAAAGGCTCAGGATTTTGCTAGCTACAGGAAAAAACAGCAATGTGTCTCCTCTAGACCTTGAGATAAAACTTGGTTATAAAAGAAGGTATGAAAAACATAATACCGAATGGCAGCTGAGGGCATTCTATTGTCCCATGCCTGAACACAGCATTCCTTTTCCCGTATTAAAGTGGCATGTGATAATTAGCTTGAGTTTGCCCTTCTGTAATGTATACCTAGACCAAAATATCATAAATATGTATCATAAATATGTACCTTTTCTGTCAGTGAAAGTTCTCCTTTTCTGAACAGGGACACTCCCTCAAACACAGTGAACGTTTCTAAAACTTCAGAGAGATGGCACGGGCTTTCTGTAGGAAGTGTGGGGAGGCCAGGGATAAGGGTCTTTTCTGTGCGCCCAGGGAAAGCAGATCTACGACAGGAAGGGCTGACTGCACAGACCAAGTTTCTTTTCTGGAAAAAGGCTGAAACTGTGCAGAAGACGATGCTGAGGCTAAGTGGGAGGTGAGCCCAAGTGCAGGTCCAAGAGAATGCTGCCTATTGAGAGGGGCAGGTGCTTTGAACGGGGAGACAATTTGAGAAGAAAGGACCATGAGATCCGGTTCTAAGCTTCACCTTCTGCTTTACTATGAAGACAATTAAAATCTCGAGGTCACATTCACAAATTAACAAATTATTTTACAAATGAAATAGGATGTGCATTTCCACAAGCTACCTACATATCTACCTGCCCATCAATTAGCTATCTAAACTCCCCCACTGCCTTACAAACACGGAAAGAATGAGAATTTATGAAATAAATAATAGCAACACAATACTTTAGCAATACCCAAAAAGGATTAAATATTATATTCACAGTAACATTCCAGCACTTAGCTTCTTGCCTAGCATGGCTCTAAGGAATGACTACCGCTGGTTTCCTTCTACGTATTACAGCACAACCTGAATTCCTCCTCGTGGCCCAGAGTCCCGCCACCCGCCCTGGCTGCTGCTGCTCTTCCGGGCTCCTCTCACCATCCGCAGTGCGCTATGATTACAATGGCCTTCACTCAGCTCGGCAGTTTTGGGGCTGTCACTGCCATCTCTGTTGGAGCTGTGTCCTTAGGGCCTCATGACTCACGCCTCTGGGCTCAGTTGAGATGCCAGCTCAAGGGCTTTCCTGACCATGCACTCAACTAGTCTCAGTCACTCTAGAAATGCCCCTGCTCTACTGTTCTCGGAACTTGCACCACCATCTGAAAGGATCCCGCTCATTTATTTATTCATTTATGCCCTGCTCACCATTCTCTCCCCACACATCAACTGGACAAAGGATTCATGAACAGACTTTGCCTGGTCCCTGGTTCCACTCAGTCCCTCAACTTAGAAAAATGCTTGGCACTTGGCCCGTGGTGAGATTTCAATAGTTAATGTGTGCTGAGTAAATGAAAAGCCTTCAGTGTATGGTCTTTAGTGGAACTGGAGGAACTCAGAATCTTGGCAGTGACCCTAAAGGTTGCAGAATTCTTCAAGAGGAGAATGCAATCTTGGGACCTGAATAGTTTAACTTTCCTACAGTATCTGAAGAAACCAAAATTAGGAAGCTTTAAAAATGGTCAATAGTACACTGCATGCATTCTTCCTGGATTAAATAACCATAAAACTGAGTTGTTAAAAGACAATTTATCATTACCTGAGGGTGTGTAGTAAGTAAGGAAGATCCAGAGACGTATGAAACCTTCTCGTAATGGGACTGGATGATCCAGTTGGAGCTTCCAAGGGCATAGCCAGAGCTCAGAGGAGTCACCTGGACTGCACCAAAAAGCTCCTAAGAGAACCGCAAGAAGAACACGTGAGCATTCACAATGCATTCAGAGCAGGGAAGTTTGCAGGAAAAACAAGAGCAGTATCCTTCTTAGTTTAGAAATGATTACTCTAAAGTAAACCAGCAAGTCTAGAATGAAACACAGACTATGGAGACCATGTGATGGATACAGAAAGCAATCTCGTGGTCTTCACTTGTCATCTGAAAGTTTCAGGCTGTCTGCAGCCACCAGGCATTCAGTACTCACGCACTAAAAGGCAGAGGTGACATTACCAAACAGAACAAGGACTCAAATACTTTGGTTTCCCTTTTCTATTTTAAGCTAGGTATTTTATACTGAATGGCTCCGGGCCATTCAAGGACTCTGATCATTTAGGTCAGTGCTCGAAAATCATTCTTGCCAAATGCTTCTCCGTTTCCTGCTTCTCTCATCCCAGCACAGTAAACTACTGCCTGCTGTGCTCCCACGCCAGGATGAGACAGATGCCTTCTCCCACCTCCTCCCCTGCTGGCCCACTGAATGCCTGCTGATGACAGGGACTGTGAGGGCTAGGCATGGGCACCAACAGAAACCTGGGAGGGTTGGAGGACAGTGACAGATGCTTTTTTCCCCTGCACAAGATTCTCAGAGACAGAACGGCTTACAGAAGGGAACTACAGCATCCTGTAGTACGGTACAGCTGAAAGCGTTCATGGGTCACATAAAGATACATGAACACTCACAATTTTCTGAGAATATCCCACCAGCTGGATTTTACTAAGGGCGGAGTTCACCTCCTGCATGGAATAGCATCTTCTCCAGGTTGACACTTCCACTGCATCCTTGAGAGGAGAAGGCAGCAGCCTGTAAACGCAGAACAATGTCAGTGCCTAGCTGAACACTTCTTCAAGAACAGAGCTTCCCTTCCTAGTAATGTGTCCACTTTATTTAAGTTGGTCAAGTTTTTCGGCATGTGACTGTTTACAGATTTTAAATAATTATTTTTTTTTAATTTATTTTTTTTTGGCGGCATCGGGGATTGAACTCACAACCTTGCGTTTGCCAGGCAGGCGTTTAGGCTGCTGAGCTAGATCCCCGGCCCTTGTGTTTTTGAGACAGGGTCTCACTATGCCTTTCAGGCTGGCCTTGA
Organism: Cuniculus paca; assembly: GCA_004365215.1. NCBI lineage: Eukaryota > Metazoa > Chordata > Mammalia > Rodentia > Cuniculidae > Cuniculus > Cuniculus paca. The sequence goes on along the minus strand of RJWT010031433.1, from coordinate 4,150 downwards.
GCTCACTTTGTAGCCCAGGCTGGTCTCGAACTCACAAAGATCCACCTGTCTCAGCCTCCCGAGTGCTGGGATTACAGGCGTGAGCCACCACGCCTGGCTAGTTATTATTTCTGTAAGGCTGGTACTTTCATTTGATTCTAGTTATTTTTTTTTCCCCTTGGTTGATCGCACTAAAGGTTTGTCGATTTTGTTTGTTTTTTAAAGTACCTTTGATTTCATTGATTTTTCTACTGTATTTCTATTCTTTATCTCGTTAATCCAGTATACAGCTAGAATTTTTTGTTTTAAAATCCAGTCTGATAATCACTGCCATCTGATTGGACTACTCAGTCCATTCACATTTAATTATGTTATTGATATAGTTGGATTATGTCTGCCAACTTAATGTCGGTTTTCTGTATGTCTCATGTCTTTTGTTCCTCTATTCTTCCTTTACCACTTTCTTTTGTACGGTACTTCCTGAAGCAGCATTTTCATTTCTTTAATGGGTTTTCACTATTAATTGAATTATTTCCTTAACAGGTATACGAGAGCATTTCTAGCTGAACTTTATTTAATTTTTTTTCTGGTGCTAGGGATCAAGGCAGTGCCTCACGCATGTTAGACAAATGCTTTACCTCTGAGCTACACCTCAGCCTGAGCATTTTTAATATTTTATATTCTCTTCCCTGTTAAAAAATAAATGAAATGAACTTTACTAACGGGCTGGAGAAGAGGACTGGGTTTAACATAGATGGGGTTTGGCATAAGAGGATAAGGCATGATTTGTGTCCTTACAGACAGCAACAGAGATTTCCTTTATACAAAGTAGGAGGAATCATCTGGAAGTGGGGCCTCCCTGAGATTCCCCGTGTCGAAGTCAAAGCACTTCTGTGAACTGGATGCGCCCATCAGCCTCTCCTCCACCGAGCCACAGCAGAGGGCGCTCTCCCACCCTCCGCACTTTAACGGCTCACTGCTGCACTCAGGATGAAACCCCAGGCTCTTCATCTGATTTTTTCACCAGGTCCTCCTTACCTGGTCCCGCTTCCTCCTGAGTTTTACACACTGAGCTCTTGCAACGCCAGGCTCCCTCATTTCTGTCACCCATCTACCTGCTTCCTCAGTCCTCCTTCAGCTTAGGAAGGTAACACTTACTCCTACTGACAACCTGCCCCATTCATCCCATTTTCTCAGTTCCTGTCACACCATCCATCCGGGCCAGGCCATTCACGTGCTCTTGGGGAAGCTGTGGGCCTGCGTGTCAGAGGCTGGGTGTGGTTCGGAAGTGCTCAGAGGAGGAGGCTACTGGCAGGGTGCTGCAACTGCTTCTCCTCCCCTTCGCAGCCCTATGCCCTGCTGCTTTGAGGAGGGAGAGGTTTTTCTCAGAGGCACTATGATACGATGGAAAGACAGGATTTACATCCACACAAGCCTCTTTACCTCTGAGCCTCAATTTCCTCATTTGTAAAAAGGGGAGAATGTTACCTTCCTTTTAAGAGTTTTTCTGCAGGGGGTAAACAATACAATGCGTGAGAAGGGACACTGGATAAAGGTTTGTCGCCAACCCTGTCCCAACACTTGCAGGCATGCAGTCCCAGGGACCATGTACTGTCCAGCAGCACTGCAGCAGGCTGTCACCGAGGATGACCACCTTGATCACTCTGCAACAGCTGCGAGCCTGAGTGTCTGTGCACTGCGCTAGCGGGTCTCAAGGAGGAACCCAGGTGACTCCTGCTTTACTTCTTCCTCTAGTTTCTCAGGATCAGGACACTGGGGCCTGGCCTCCTTGAGCTGCCCATTACAGAAAATAAAGCCTTTATGCTCTGGCTTGGGCAGAAGCAGGATTTCTTGACCTTACACCGCAGCTGGAAGGCTACTGTCGGGGTGGCTGGGGAGCAGGAAGGGTCACGAGGGACGCTCGCCACCGCCCAAAGCGGGGCGCAGCTCTGCCCTCTTCTGGCTCTTCTCTTGGCGGCCCTTGGCAGCTTACTGTCCCCTTCCCTGCTCACCTATGACCATGTCCTGTGAAAATCAGGCAGGTTAAAATCTGCAACAGTCCTTCCCAACAGGAAGAATTGGTGATTTTAGTATTTCCATTCTTTCTGGAGATTAAACAACTTTATACTCAGCCCGCAGAGTAAAAAAGCAATGCTCTGGGCCTCAGGGAAAGCGGGAAGCACAAACAAAGGAAATATCTATCACTATTGTCAACTGTTCAGAATCTACTTCCAGAGAAATTACTGGAGTGCTTCAGGCTGGGGGACAATGTACTCGAGCAAAGTAAAAAGCCTGTGAAAAATTCAGGTATATTTCAGGCTGGCTTTCTTCCCATCTTTCACTTCGGGGTAAATGGCCTAGAAATCACGAACTTAGGTCCTAGAGAAACTGGAGAAAGCTTTTTTATAAACAAAAATATTCATGGGAGACAGTTTTTGATAACCAGTTGAGCAGAGCACTGTTGGGAGAACGTTCCTGTTAAAGATGCCTTGTTTCTCACTTGCTAGTGCCCAGTTGCATGCATCTTTCGGTCTGATTCGGTCCTGCGGGTCATGCAGTGACGTCTCGCACTGAGCACAGCACCTCGCTCTCAGCCAGCTCAGGAAAGAACCAGCAAGCCTGGCAAGTGTGGGGAGAGGGCAGCTCTACCACTGAGAGGTGCTGAAAACATCAGGGAGCAGTCCAACAGGGAGCCGAAAAGGAAAGCCGCGGGGTCTCAAACTAGCTTGGCCCCAAGTCTGGCTTCTCAGTGGGTTTTATGGCAGGTCGTGTCCACACAGTCCACCTCCGGGGTTCGGCCCTCTGTGTAGGGCCCTCCTTGGTTCTAACGAGAATACAATGAAAGTGATGGGCTGACTCTTCAGTGATCAGGTTATGAGATGGATTGCTGTCACACTATGAAATACTCAATGCACAGATTCACGCATCATGACCTCAGGGACGCCTTAGCCCAACAACCAGGCTACTGAGCCCAGAAGGGCTCCTCCCCAGCTGAGCCTGGGAGAGAAGGACAGCCAGGGATGCAGGCTTGAGTTACAGTGCTTGCTGTGTTCCTGGGCAGAGGCAGTGATTTAATACTTTAAGTCTGTGCTTTTCTAAACTCTAATTGTGCAGAACAGTCAGGAAATGGCTGTTTATATACAATTTAATGTTGACTTTTGCTTCTTTTAGTTGCAACGCTGAGCACTTCATATAACCTTTTCTTCCTTCTATATTTTTATACTGAGGGTAACACATCTTCCTCAAAGACTGCATCAGATGGATAATACACATAAATATGTAAGTTTATTGTATTGAGAAATATAGTCACTTTTCACAAGCTGAAAGGAAAAACATATGTATATGTGTATGTATACGTATATAAAAAATAATTAAGATAGTTATAATAAACTACTGATTTCTCTGAGTTTGCTGAAGAAAAAGATTTGTACTGGCATTGTTCAGAGAACTGAATGCAGATGTCTTGTGCCCTGGATGAATGATTTGGGGATGACAATGTACAATGTATGTACCATTGTTACTCCGATATATATGCTTTTAAATTTTGTTATTTTTTTTCCTTCTTCTTTTTTCTATTTATCTTTGAATAAAATGGATTTGGAAAAAAAATGAATAAAAAAATATATTCTCACTAGTAGGGCACGAGGGTTCTGATTTTTCCACACTGTTGACAAAAAGTATTATCTGGTGAGCATAGAGGTTCATTGTGATTTTAATTTGTAGTTTCCTGATGACAAATGATGCAGAGTATCATTTCATATATAGCTTATTGGCTATATACCCTCTTTGAAGAAACATCTATTAAAGTTCTTGGCCCATTTGGAAAAAAAAAAAAGAAATATAGTCACTTTTCAGTGTACATGGAGTACTGGTTCTAGGAACACCCTGCGGATGCCAAAGTCTACCAAGTCCCTTACATAAAATGGTGTAGTATTTGCATGTACAGTGGACCCTTCAGTTACAACTGGCCTGACATAAGAACAACTTAGGAGGAGAGCTAAAGATGGCGGAACAGTAAGCAGCAGAGTAAACAGTCTCTCTGAGAGAAACAGTTCAGATGCTGGAATATCACATCATGGAGAGGACAAGAAGGAAGTAAGTGGGTCCCCTGGACCAAGGAAGAATCTAAAATATGACTCGAAGCCCACAAAGAGAATAAAAAGAATTTAAA
>RJWT010031432.1:0-14378 GCA_004365215.1 Cuniculus paca | reverse complement strand
GAAAAACAAGCTATTCTTTCCTTAGAAACAAATGAACAAAACAAAACTCAAACGAGTATGATAATGCTTCAGGCTCTAGGTAGCTGGTGAACAGACAAACTAGATTTTTTGCTTGCAGTGCAACTTTCCTGCTCTTTATTTTCATCCCAGAAGCACAGTGTAGTGTAGTGCAGGTACAGGATAAAAGCCAATAAGGGCAAGAGGTCTGTTTATTGACACTTTTCTTAATGCAGAAGATCCCCTGACTTCTGTGAGGCTGGGTGTGAACTGTGTCTCTGTCCATTCTCCCAGGATCTTGGCCCTCCTCCAACAGTCTCACCAGACCTTCAGGGACTGTTATCTCACACAAGTTAACAGCCTTGCCTTAAGACAGTGCATATGAGCCAGGGTTTGAACAGTCTGAAAACCAATACATAATGAGTTTTATTTGAAGGTCAGAAGTAGTATCCATTTTCCCATTTTATTTTTCCTGGATCAGGTCATATATAAACAAAGAAAATTTTCTTTTACACATAATTTGTAAAAAGTGCCAAGATTTTCTAATACAGGAAGAAAAAAAGCAAACAAAGAATTCAAGTACCATTTTGTACAATATAAAAGTTGAATTCTCATTCAAGAAAATGTGTCAAACATTAACATCAAGCTTAGGCTACTTCTCATCACAAAAACATAAAATGTAACAGATCATTTTAAGGCAAAGGGTAAGTGAAGCCATGATTCACATGTAGACACTTCAGGAGGTCAGAGGACTCAAGAATTGGAAAAACTTAAGGAGCGTAAGTTATATGCAATTTATTAGCATTTCACCTTCCTTTTTTTACGTTAAAATGATTCTCACCATGATCTGATGGTCAACACCAACTGGTATGACTACTATTACCATCTCTGTCATCCAACTGTAGGAAGTTAGTGAAAAACTATAAAATAAATGTTAGGTCAATTCAAGAACTATACACATCTAGGTACAATTTTCACAAAGTATATTCCAATCAACAACTGCACACAGAAATCTAGGTTAAGGGTTTTGGTGATAAGCTGGGAATTGCTCAATTTTCCAAACAGACAAGTTTCTTCCATGTCTGAAAGCCTTTAGTGTTGGTAATATATAAATGTGAAGGAGATCCTGATGATGAGTCTTTTTTTTTTTTCTCAGCATGCTTCCATATTCATCAGAATGATTTGGGAAATTCTGAAGTACAAGCATGTTGTCTGACAATGAGAAATCTAAATTTAGGGGAATGGTTACTTATAAGAAAGGAAAAAAGAGACTGCAGAGAGGAACACAAAGGTCTTCAACCATCTATGGAAGTGTATCTTCTCAAAGACAAGTCAGAAATAAATATAGCAAATGTAAGGATTTGATTATTACTGAGTGGAAGCACTAAGTGTTTTTCAAACTGCAAAAACTTAAAATTTATGGTGTCAAAGGAGGAACCAATACACAAATGTGTAAGTTCAAACCCAATTGCAAAGGTAGAGGTGTCATAAACTTGCCAATCTCCTACTTAAATCATATATTTACCAGCATAAGCAGGTAAAATGGTTCCTATGGATAAGTACAAACTGTATTTCCATGGGAAACTGACCAAGGCTGACATTAATGGAAAGTAAGCATACAAATGATGATTAATGCCATGTAACTAAGCCACTACTTCCGGCATCCAAGCAAACAAAGTTTTATGAATTTATGATGAAATATATAATGTGTGATTCAAAGAAAAACACACGAGTGTAAGTATTGCTGAAACTTCGGTGTAAGACTGTCAGACACTAACCTAAAGAATGTATTTAGAAATACCTTGAGGATTATGAAATGCAGAATCAGGAAGTGATTGGAGTAATAGGAAAACTCGTGACATTTTCCCAAAGCACTGGCTGAGGGTAATTAGTGTATCAGTTCTCTGTAGTCTTCAGTTACAATACCCAGAAAGAAGCAATTTTGTTGAATGTTTTGTGACATTTGGCATATACCCCTCCCTTTTCAAAATTTTGAGACAGAGCCTTGCTAAACTGCCCAGGCTGACCTCCAATTTATAATCTTCCTGCTAGAGCTGCAAGAGTATCTGGAATTACCATATTAGCTTTTTAAAATTTTACATTTTCTTAGACAATTTTGGAGTATTCATTAAAGATATTTAAAGGGAAGAAATGTAACCAAATAGTCTTCAACTTCATTGCTGCTGCCCTCTTCTAAAACTGTGACCTCAGCACCAGATTATCAGGCATACTTCAGCCATCTGTCTGAGCTGGCAGAGACATGTGTCCCACACACATCCAGAAAGCAACACGAAGTCCACTGGGAGAAAAGGGGCACTGGGCTTTGCGTACATGTAGTTCAATAATCAAATGTTCTCCAGTAAAATTTCTGTACATTCATAATGCAATAGCAACACACAGAGGGAAGAAAAGAAGTATACAGTCAATATCTGATAAACCAGCAAACTGTAAAAAGCCAAAAGAAAAAAACATTTACAAGACTGAGGCAAGTACGGTAGTAACAAGACTACCATGAAGCCACTTTAACAGCTATCACTGTCAGCCCAAAGGCCAAGTCAAGAATGAAAAGAACCCTCTAAAATATGGAAGAAAGAGCAGAACCCAAGAAACAGAAAATGTTCCAAGTGATGTGATGGGCACAGCCAGGGTAAACCTACCTCCTGAAAGCAAGTTCAAAAGCTACACTGGTTCACTTTCAGTTAGCCAAGCAATACATTTTTTTTTTAGTTGAAAGTTTATATACATAAAAGCAACAAAAAACCCTAGCCAAAGTGAAAGTATTTAACCCCATGGTAATCAGTCATTCACAGAATCAAGTGAATTTTGATTCTGTGTTTTGTCAGAATCTTCTTGGGCATAGTCACATTTTTGGTAAATGTGGCTTCCTATAATCTTATCTCTACCTAGTACTACTCACGTTTTGAAAGAAAAGTAGCTAACAGCAGTGACAAAAATGCAGCTATATCAGAATGAAGTCACATGAACTCCTAAATACCGCTGGGGGCAAGTATCTGTCACATGATCCCCAGCAGGTTGTAGGAGTTTTAACTATTAAGGCGTCATCTGGACAACATAAACTCCAACTGTATTTTTTTTCTTCTTCTTCTCCAACTGAATCTTAACAAATATCACTATTTCTGTTTCAAAGCACAAAGTAGAGTGTTAAGAAAATCTCAAATGAAAGATGATTCATTTCCATTATATCAAAAACATTTTCCAGTTGGGCGTGGTGGTGCACACCTGTAATCTCAATAATTGGCAGGCTGAGGCAAGAGGACCACCATGAATTTGAGGCCAGCTTGGGTTATACAGTTAATTTAAGGCCAGCCTGAACTACACAGTGAGACCATGTCTCAAAAACAACAACAATCGCTTCTGGGCCTTTTGGCTAAGATCAAGTGTAAAAGCAACAACAAAAATTCCAAGAAAATATTTAGGCCATATTGATATAAACAACTGAATAAATGGGGGTTAAGAGTGAAGTCTACCATAAATAAGACTTCCAAATACCTTATGTTGATTGCGACACCACCATGAAGGAGGTGGCACACAACTCCCCACATTTAAGTAGGAAGTTCATTCACAGTATGGACAGAGGGGGAAAGCAGCATTTCACTGGAGAATCCTGACAAACAGTACCTCAAACAGGGCAGCAAGGTCAACCCATCAACAGTACACACCATGGTATGATGTGATAAAAATGAAATTTCACTTCTGTGCTCTACATTTCAAAAAAACCATGCCCCCAAGTCTAACTGAGAAAAACATCAGTTAAATTCCATGGGACAGTCATAAAATATTGTAAGTCTCATAAATACACTGGATGCAAGGAAAAAGGGGAACAAAATCTTAAAGTGCTGAGTTGGGGGTGGGAGAGACACTGAATCTAGCACTCCCTACCCTGCCAAAGTGTTATAAACATAGGCATGAAGTAAAGATATGTAAGAACATTTAAAATTTTTTCATATACTCAGTAATTGAGGCAGGGGGATTATTAGTTCAAAGCAAGCCTGAGCTACAAAGTGAGACCTTGTCTTAAAACAAAACAAAACAAAATGAAACAATTTTTGTTACTCATAGATTTCAGTAAGAAAAAAACTTACCATTCTAGAAACATGAAAATAAGGCAAATTTAATAATTAGATGATACAAGTGTTTCTTTTTGTTGGTGTTTAAAACTGCCATCTTCTTGTACTTTATTAACAAATGAACGTCAAAAAGCCCAGAGAGCAAAAAATCAGACCTTCATAAACTATACTGATAGCTAAAATTCTGTTCATGGATAAAACAGACTAATGTTTCACCTGCTTTCCTGAGTATCAAGAGTAAGTCGTGAAAATGTTCATTTCCACTCACAAACTACTGCTAATTCCCTCTTATAAGAAGGGAGTAACCAAGAGATGAAATTAGCTTTGCCCAATAGAAGCACAAGTACAGAGTCAAATCAGCTGCACTGCAATCAACCAAACCACATGTTAAATATAATTTAATTCAATTGAGTAATGTGTTCCATGCTCACACTGTTGGTAAAAAAAATCAGATGTTAATCCTCAGATGTCACTTACTAGTTACATCTTCATGTAATTTACTTATCCTTAAATTTTTCATGGACATTACTGCTCAATTATGGGGTTACTTCAAGAATTAAATGAAGCACTGTCATCTTACCTAAAAGTTTTTGTTGTAGAGGTGTGTGTTTTTGAGACAGACCCTCACCGTGTTTCCCAGTCTAGTTTCGAGCTTCTGGGCTCAAACCATCCTCTTGCCTCAACCTCCTGAGTAGCTGAGACCATAGGTAGGCACCATTCACTCCCTTTGTTCTAGCATTCATCCTGAACACTCAGGGAATAAAACCTTTCACTTTGACCCAATCTTTGCCCTGCAAGGGCTCACTACAGGAACAGGTATTCCACAGAGATTTTATAATCCAACAAGAGCTATTAACACTATGAACAGAGTATGAAAGATAAATAGCTCAACTTGAGAGCACTTCCTCAAAGTAAAACTCCTCTAAGACTTAAATTTCAGTTTTCAAATGACCACTGAAAAGGAGATTGAGTTCAGACTACCAACATCCAATTCAAGTATTAAGACATGATGCAATGTCATTCATCTCTCAGGGCTGGGAATCCTAAAATGAGAGATAACTGTTCCCTTCACTGTTGACTCTTTGTAGTGACTAAGATAAATATGGGGCTGGGATTATAGCTCAATGGTAGAGCTTTTTGCTCACTGTGAATAAGGCACTGGGTCCCATCACTAGCACAACAAAATACAACAAAGGCAGATAATACCTCTGATGTGACTCTAGATTCTCTTGAGCTAAAATGCTAACTTCCAATCAAGATGATAGCCAGGGATCTAGCTCAGTGGCCTAAGCGCCTGCCTGGCAAGCACAAGGTCGTGAGTTCAATCTCCAGTGCCACAAACAAAATAAATCAAGATGATACCAGTCGCTTCCTTATTTTTGGTATAAATCTTTGATAACTCCACATTTCCTCAGTTTTCAAAGAATATTAATACATTTCAAGGGAGGAAAAAACTTTCAGAAAAAATACCAAGTTTAACGAAGTGTTTCTTCAGTTAATCATTTACCTCTATATTCTCCATGTCATAGACTGTCTTATATTTAAACACATAATTAAAATTTTAAAACACGGTTGTTTTTTGTTTTTTCAGTGTTTTGAGACAGGGCCTCACTATGAAGCCCAGGTTGGCCTTGCAGCACTTGCTTCTTTACTATAAGACTGTCCTTACCTACCCACCTCTAAACAAATCCAGGGGGTCTACCATCCAGAAAAAGAAATGCATATATTAAAAGCCAGGCATAGTGGTGCTCACCTATAGCCCGAGCACACAGGAGCCAGAGGTAGGAAGATGTCACGTTCAAGATCAAACTGAGCTATGCAGTTTTGACCTTGTCTCAAAAACAAAAAATCCAAAATGCGCACACACACATACAAACACTGCAAGTCACAAAAAGACAAGAACTAAGTAACTTCACATACTAATCAAAACAAAACTACCAAATACTTGGCCACTTCTAGGCATGGTGTCACACGCCTGTAATCCCAGCACTCAGGAGGCTGAGGCAGAAGGATCACTGTGAGTTTGAGACCAGCCTGGCCTACAAAATGAGCTGAAGGCCACTTTGAGCTGCATAGTAAAACCCTGTCTCAAAAAAACAAAAAAACAAAAAAAAAAAAAAAAAAAAAAAAAAAAAAAAAAAAAAAAAAAAAAAAAAAAAAAAAGAAGAAGACAGAACTTACTGTTAGGAAAGACAAAATGACCAATCACTAAGATTGCTAGAAATAAAACACACAATTGATAAATAAAGTTGGTGTCAGAAAGGCTAAAAAACTTAAAATGGGCAAGAAAGCTAAATAGTACTCTATAAGATAAAAACAGAAATTTCGTCAATACTTAAAGTACGGAAACACAAATAAGAAAGAAAAAGTAACACAAGGCAAACAGAACCAAGATACCCAATGTTCCTGTTCTGAGAATTCCACAAAAGATAGGGAAATGAGAAGACTGCAGATTAAAGGATGCCAAGTAAGATTAAGCTTAGGGCCAAGCTAAGTGGTGCAGCACCTCCCTGGCAAGCATGAGGTCCTGAGTTTTGATTTCCGGTACCGGGAGGGGAGCGGAGGGGAGGGGGACAGGAAGGAAGTAAGGCAGGCAGGCAGGCAGACAGAGACAGGAGGGAGGGAAAAAAAGAAAGAGAAAGACAGACAGATACAGAAAGAGACAGAAAAACAGACAGACAAGGAAGGACAATACTTTAAAATATCGCCTGCAAGAAACATTAAATCTGCTGGAAGATAGAAAAGGTAAAACTCTTGAAGACATCAGTATAGGCAAAGATTTTATGAACAAAACCCTGATTGCACAGGAACTGTCACAAAGAATCAACCACTGGGATCTCACCCTATTGAAAAGCTTTTGCATAGCAAGAGAAACCACCAACACAGTGAAGAGACAACTCACAAGGTGGGAGAAAGTGTTTGCCAGCTGTTTCTCAAAGGATTCCTATTGAGAAAATACAAAGAACTCAAAAAAACCAGTCTCCTCAGATTTAAAGATCCAATCCAAAAATAGGCATCTGAGGTGAATAACACACTGCTCAGAGAAGAAATTCAAACATGAAATAATATGTGAAAACACGTTCAACATCACTGGTCATCAGAAACACGCAAATTAAAACAACACTAAGATTCCACCTCACCCCAGAAAGATCGGCTATTAATGTGGTGCCATACACCTGTAATCCCAGCACTCCAGTAGAAATCAAGCAGTAACAAATGCTGGAGGGACTATGGGGAAAAAGGAACCCTTCTCCACTGCTGGTGGGAATGCAGACTGGTGCAACCACTGTGGAAATCAGTGTGGAGATTCCTCAAAATACTAGGACTAGAGGTCCCATTTGACCCAGCTATTCCCTTTCTGGGTATCTTCCCAAAAGTATTAAAAACATCATACCACAGTGAGATATGTACACCCATATTTATGGCAGTTTGTAACAGCCAGATCTTGGAAACAACCTAAATGTCCATCCACTGAGGAATGGATAAAAAACGTGACATTTTTATACAATGGAGTACTACTCATCCATAAAGAAGGATAAACTGGAGACTTTTATGGGTAAATGGATGCAACTTGAGACCATACTCATTAGTGAAATAAATATGACACACGTGTAAGCCTCGTATTGTCTCACTAGTGTTAGGGGCTGAAAGAAACAACGTATGTGTACGTGCATGTTTATATATATAAAAAATGGTTAAGATAGTTATACTACTGATTTCTCTGAGTTCACTGAGGAGAAAGATTTGTGCCAATATTATTCTGGCAATTGAATGCAGACATCTTGTGCTGTGGGTGAATGATTTCGGGGTGACAATATGCAATGTATGTACCATTGTTGCCCCCTGAATGACGTTTTCTGAAATTTTTTTCCTTCTTTTTCTCCTTGAAATGAGTTTGGTGGGGAAAAAAAACAGAAATCCAACAACTTATAAACTTGAAAAAATAGATAAATAATATCAAGCTGGGCATGGTGGCGCATGCCTGTAATCCCAGCATTTGGGAGGCTGAGGCTGGAGGATCATTTCGAGTGCAAGACCAGCCTGGGCTGCAAAATGAGCTCAAGGCCAGCCTGAACTGCATAGTGAGACCCTGTACCAAAAAGATGGGGTGGGGGGAGTCACCTACAAATCCATAGTGTAAAAAATATTTTTTGGAGAGAAAATGGTCATTTAAAGAATACTCAATGAAGGGCCAGGGATCTAGCTCAGTGGCTTAAGCGCCTGGCTGGCAAGCGCAAGGTTGTGATTTCAATCCCTGGTGCCGCAAAAAAAAAAAAAAAAAAGAATACTCAATGAGGAAAACTAGAATTACATCTAACTCTTTATCAGCAAAACAATGGATGATAACTAAGGTCTTTCAAAGTTCCAAGGGAAAAGGACTTGAAGAATAACCAGACAAATTATGAGTTTAACCAGACAAATTATGAGTTAAGTATAAGTGTCATGGCAAATTGAAGACCTTTTCAGACACACATATTTTGAAACTGACTATCCATGCACTGTTTTGGAGAAATAATACGAAAATGTTTTTCAACTGAACTGAAAAAAATGAGTGGACTGAGAAGAGATAAGAAATTCTGGTATGACAGTAGTCATAAGCACAGAAAACAGTCCAAATTATAGCAGAAAGTTGGAGAACTTGAAGAATACATGCAAAAACAAAATCAAAATCCATTCCAATTGCAAAATTAAAAAACTAAAAATTTGCCAGGATAAAGGTTGTAGTGACACTAAGAAAAAAGAGAAGGTAATTCGAAATAGCAAGAAAAACTGTAATAAACCTAAAACCGTGGCATTATTTCAACAGCAGACAGAGTGACAGACTTAAGAGAAGTGTCTTACTTGTTAACAACATTCTTTCATCTGGTCATATGATCATCATTCTTCTTCCAAGGCCTGATCACACTACTTAACTCTGTGATGCAGTATCATTCACAGTAGAAATGCTAGTTTTTGCTTTATGTTTTCCAGAATTTTTGAATAGGAATAGAACACAATTATAGTTGAGTAACAGAATAAAAATGGCTTAAAATCCATGACTATATAAGTAAAGGAAGGTAAAGAGGCAGAGAATTAGAAAAAAAACACTGAGTGGAAGAATTCTGCATAAAATTAATTGGTGGCCTCCAAGAATTAGACTTAAGCACACTGAAAGCTATAAAGTAATCCACTACAATTCAGCATAATAAAACCCCAGAAGTGCATAACTGATGATAAAAACCATTAAATTCCTCACTTTTCATGACAGGGAAGGAGAGATGTGCAAAAGCAAGCAGATGCAATAAGATATTTGCAATTCTGATGGTAACCACAGAACAAATAATACTCAAATGTTACCTCTGGGAGTAAGGTATGGTGCCACACACCTGTAATCCCAGCACTCCAGGAGGCCACCACAAGAGGATCAAAACTCTGAGCCTAGACCAGGCAATTTACCAACTTATCAAGACCATCTCAAAATTCAAAAATAAGAAGGGATGGGTAGGATGGGAGGGCTGGAAATGTAGTTTGGTGCAAAGGTGCTGGATTTAATCCTCAGTAACACACCCACCCCCAAATACACACACAAAATCCCTGGGGTTAGGTACAGATTTAACAAATTTTTACATTTCAAGTTCTATCCCTTCTATGATGTCAAAGGTTTTACTATGTGTTATAATTTTTTAAAAATAAGTTTCTTAAACTTTGCAATTAGTGACTTCTAGGACTTTTTTCAAAAGCCCTTTGAATGATTGTGTCACAAGTCTAATGCAAAAGAAAACTTACGTAAGTGCAAACAAAAATAAAGGCCTAAGGAAGCAACAACTTTCTCTTAGTAAAAATCTCCTGCAACTCCTAAATGCCTGTCCATGAGGAATGGTTAAATAATTCATGGTAACCACATGCTGTAGATCATTATCAAGACCAGAATAAGACTAGATGATAATGACCAAGACATATATTGTGTAGTAAGAAAAGCAAATAGCAAAGATATGTGTATAGTTTAATCTCTTTTCTACAGTAATTTGTTAAAATATTTTTTGTGTATGAATAGGAACTCTGGAAAGATGCACACCAAACTATTAACAGAATAGCGCTTACCTCTGAAGATTCGGAAGGGGGGGAAGACTTTTATTTCTAATTAATATTTTAATGAATGTGTATTATCTTTGCAGTAAGCAGAAGTTGTAAGAAAAATAAATTTTGCATTAATCCCACCCAATTCTTTCTTTACCTTTCCATCCCTCCCACCAAACAACACTGTTGTACCACAGAGCTCAGCCTTCCACGGAGCACACTGTAAACCCAGTTCACAACTCTGCCCAGTTCTTACTTCCATAAGATACACAGAATACATCCGAGGTCATGTGTGATGGATGAAAGCAAGGCATTTAGTCTTCACCTTGGCTGGTGAGGAATGGCACTGGGAATGAAGCCAGGTTGCAAGTGAGATCCCTGTATGTCAGTGATTGTATTCATCATCTATTATCCTGATCACGCGGGACAACACATGGAGATATCAAAGTAAATTCATTTTAACTAGGTATTGGTGAACACTTTCGTAAAATACATACGCAGAGTGGGCTTCGGTGGTAGGGTTGTTCTATTGTGAAGAACACATCAGCGTATTATAACCAGAGTTCACACATTTCTTTTGCCAGCAGGCATACAGAAATCCTGTAATTATGCTACTGATGCTTCCCAGGGAGAAGATGCTGTTAACCAGGTATGTGTACCAGCACTGCCCCTTTGCTCTGGGGAACCAGTATAATGTTGAGACCTGCAAGCCATGAGGTTTCCAGTTTCTGCTCTGGCTTTTTCATCTTCAGTCAGCACAGTGCATATAAAAATCCAAACAACAGGGCAGAATGAAGGCTTTTCACCCTTTGCTTTTGCTGTGCTTAGATAACACTTCTTTTGCTATACTTTTGTAGAAACATCAATAACAAAAGAAAACTGGAGAAAAATAGACTGAGGACATAACACAACAAAAGTTCTGGTTATAGAAATACTCGTAACAAGAAAATCTGATTTTGATTCAACTTAAAATTAAAATGTAGGGTCAGGGATATAGCTTAGCCTGCCTGGCAAGCAAGAGGTCATGAGCTTGATTTCTGGTACCAACATAAATAAATGAATGAATGTGCATTTTAGGCCCAGGGGTTCAGCTCAGAGGCACAAGCGCCTTTCTGGTCAAAGGTCACGAGTTTGATTCCCCAGTACCCCCCCAAAAAATGTATATTTTAAAATGTTAAAATAACACACTCACCCAAAAATTATAGCTTTTCTTGGTCTTCGTTTTTACAAGACATTGCAAACCTAGTAAAATGAAGCAATACATTGCTATAAATCCAGAGTACCTCAAGATAAGATAAACTCATTAAATAAAGTTGACCTAATTAGAATTCCAAAAAGCAGCTGGTGGTTCTCATAGAAGACTCAGATATATTTATCTATTCAAAAAATAAACAGGAGCAAAGCACGGTAGCACATGCCTGTAATCCCAACTACTTGGGAGGCTGAGCCAGGAGGATTACAAATTTGAGGCCAGCCTGAGCAACTTAGCAAGAACTCTGTTAAAAAAAAAAAACAACACAAAACAAAACTGGAAATACAGCTCAGTGGTAGAGCATTTGCCTAGCATGGGTGAGGTCCTGGGTTTAATCCTTAGTATGGCAAAAAAAATCAAAATCAAGCAAATGCACAAGCAGATAAAATCAAAGAAAACTCTGAACTCTGGAGACAGTACATGGCGAATGTTGAGAGTAAAACTTTTAACAATTTCCTGTGGTTCTCCTGATATGACAATGTGGAAGTAAGAAGACTTACGTAAAGGTTAAGTTTTAAAAAATAAGTCAGTTTCATTTCAATACAATGTTATTTATTTAAATGTGGCTTACAATACAGTTAATTAACATTTCTAAACCTAAGAATCACTACTGAAAAGAGGGTAACATATCCCACCTAGACTCTTGATTCAATTATGCCTGCCTCTGACACCTCTCCTAATCAATTTCCTCTTTATAACTTCTTTAACTAAAATACTATATGTTCTTTGTTTTACATGACTTTTGTATGATTTTTGCATCTGTCCCTCACATATATGACTTAAATAACACACACCAGCTCAACCTGTATTGTGGAGGATGCCTTCTGTGTAAGACTCATGCTGGGAGGCAGGTATCACTGTTCCCACTTGATAGATGAGGCAATGCAAGCTGAGACTA
This sequence comes from Cuniculus paca, assembly GCA_004365215.1. Classification (NCBI taxonomy): domain Eukaryota; kingdom Metazoa; phylum Chordata; class Mammalia; order Rodentia; family Cuniculidae; genus Cuniculus; species Cuniculus paca. The sequence continues at coordinate 2,086 of RJWT010031432.1, read as the reverse complement.
GCTCAGTAGCAGAGCTAGGATTTACACCCAGAACTTGTAGCTGAGTAATGTTTAAAGCATCCCTGAAGAAGAAAAAGATTGCCCCACGTAGAAACTATGTATGTAGAATTCTGGGCCAGCTACAGCACAGGTTTAACATCAAAATTTTCTTCTTCCTTGTCACTTAACCACAATAAACAGTAATTACAGTATATTGTTTTGTCATTAAATTTTAAAGCAATACACCAAGTAGTTTATCCTTTTCTTCTTAAAGGGAAAAAAAAGCTGTTATGAATAGAGTTGTACTCATCACTGACCTTGAAAAGACACAGTAAACTAGAACAATTCTACAACAACCCTTCTGGTAAATGGATAAAGAAAACAGGCTGTGGTTGCAGCTCAGTGGCAAGTACTGTGAGCCCTTGGGTTCAATCCCTACCAGCAAGAGAAAACAATAGATAACATACCATGTACAGATTATAAAAGACAACAGAACCAGTAAGAATCAGGAAAGTGGGTTTCAATCCAAACAGATTTAGCTTCAAAATACAATACCTTATTATTCAGACACTTTAACCAAGATGTCACCACAAATTCATGTACTACGGGATGGAGCCCAGGGCTTTGGCCACTGGAGGTACATTTTCACTCATGTACCTATACATACAAATATGAATTCTGGTATCTCTACATAATCTAGACACAGACATGAATGATTAATAACTTTCCTGCCAATTATGTGCTAATTGCTCAATACTTAAATGTTAAAATGGTCTGGACGTGTAGGGCAATGGTAGAGCTGTTGCCTTGTCCTGGGTTCAATCCCCAGCATTACAAACAAAAGAAACAAATTTTTGTGTATGGAATAGACTTTAGGAGAAAAATCCTGTTCTAAAAAATTTTCATCCCGCCAGGGATCTAAATCAGCAGCCTAAGCGCCTGCCTGGCAAGCACAAGGTTGAGTTCAAGCCCTGGTGCCGCAAAAAAAAAAAAAAAAAATTTCATCCCTACTTAGTCCAAATCAACATTTCAATGTTACTGTGCAACTCAAAGAACAAAAATATGAAAGTTCTTGTGATCTAAATTTATTTTATAAGTTTAAGATCCTTGTAAACATTAAAAACCATCATAAAGAAGCTATGAAGCTAGGACAGTGATGCACAACTGTAATCCCAGCTAATCTCAGTGTTTGAGGCCAACCTGAGCAACATATTGAGACCTAGTTTAAATAAAAAAAGGTTATTTAGAAAATTCAACATTTTTTCCTATAGGAAAATTCTACAGACCAATGGCATAACTAGTGGTGCTACTTGAGGGCATCTATAATGTACCTTGTTTGTCTAAAGGAGCCAGATACGTTGCATTCCATAATTATAACACTACCCAAATGTGCTCAGGAATTCCACTGAGTGACTATTCATGGTTCAGTTTTCACTACAGCTTGGTATGATGGCACACACCTGTAATCCCAGCACTCAGGAGACAAGGCAGGAAGATCATTGCAAGTTCAAGACCAACCTGGGCTACATAGTGAGTTTAAGGCCAGCATACTGAGACCCTATCTCAAAACCAAACCAAAACAAAAATCTTAACTACAAGCCCAACTTTTCTGTTAACCTTAGTTTTCATGTATCAGTGAAAGAGCTCAGTAGTAAAGAGAATACCCTCAATTTATTATTCAAGGTGAAGGTACAATGGAAGATTACCTTGGAGTTTACTAGAAGACAAATTTTGTTCTGAAGACCTCCATGTTTCAAAGATATCAACCATCAGACTTAAATGAGCTCAGTAAGTATCTGATTTTAGAAACAGCTGCTACTTTTGTCACAAAAACTATAAAACTTACCTCACCTACAAAAACTTACCTCAACTACAAAACTTATCACAGGGATATTCTTCTCTGTACTAAAATACAATATGCAGTGTTCATTACAGGATATATGTTAGAAATTAAGATACCATTAAAAGTGCTGCTCTGAAACGAAACATCTCCAGTTATCAAGTGGCTCATGAAGATAAGCAGCGGCTGACACCATCCCCATACTGCCAGTGTCCAGGGCCTCGCATGGCACAGAGAACACACAAATCATGTAAACATATGAATAAA
>RJWT010031431.1:0-14385 GCA_004365215.1 Cuniculus paca | reverse complement strand
GAAGTGGAGGCTATGCTTAAGGGATTGTGTGGTTCATATTTATACTGGAAAATTCTGAGGAAGCTTGCAGATGTGAGCTTTATTAATCTCAATATTTTATTTTATATCTAAATTTATAATTGGGTCTTAAAATCAAATGAGATGTCACTGCATCACCATCTGCTGTTTCAAAAATAAGAGATACCCTCAGATGTTGTTGACTGTCACTTTAAAAAGATGATTCTTTTCAGGTTCCAAAGCTGTTTTGATGCATTTTCACAATATTTTTCATTTTATGGCAAAGATAATTTACGAGTGTTGGTAGAAAACTTCCCAACAACCTTGTCTCTCTGTTAAGAGTAAATAACTGGTAAGATGTGTTGTTTTCCCCCAGGCTCTTCTCTCTCATTCACTGCCTTCATTGAGATGCTCCTGGGTTTGAGGTTTGGGAGGGCAGAAAGACTGCAGTGTTCCATAGTCAGATTCAGCCTAGGAGACCTCATGGTGTACAGAAGGCACCATCCTGTTCCCAGAGGAGACCTTTCTGACGTAAGCAGTGACACATTAGACAGGAGGCTAGGATGAAAGATTCACATCAGATATGCATTATGTGGTTGGTGAGATATGTAGTAAAACTTTTAGGATCTCATTTTCCAGATCTGCCAATATGACATCTGGCTAAAACATGAGAAAACAGAAGCAAGGATTTTTCAGCATTGGTGTGACTTCCTTTAAGATACAACACATGGATTTTCAGTAATTATTTCATTTTGTCCTCTAAACTGTATTCCAATTACTTCTGAGCTACTTACCAAATTACACATTCAGGTATAAATGTAGATAGTTTTGTTCATGGGACTATTAAATTATGTTTATATATATGCATGTTGTATATAATATTTGTGTTATATATGTACAGATGTGTATATCTCTGTATACAATAACACACATGGATATATACAATCTATACAATAGCAATCTATCTAACTTAATACAATAATTCCAACTAGAACTACCTTCTTAAAGAGTGAATTATTATTTTTTATTCATTTGTAAACTTACCTCAGATTGGATGTTGGGTTTCTAAACTTAAAAGGCTCAGGACCTGAATCCAGTGTACCTTGAGTGGGGCTGGGGGTGGGGGTGTTCCGATCACTCCAACTGCAGGCTGGCTGCACCTGTCAGAAGATTTCAGTTTAACAGAGCTGAAATCCACAGTAGGCATGTAGTTTTCAAATCCCAAGGCCCTTGTGTTTCCCAGTTACACCATTAAGTTCCACAGAAAAGATTTTGGTGGATGGAGGAAATTTCTGCTATCACAAGAAGTTCCAGGTGTACCCATTTTCTCCTTGTTTTGTCCCATTCTCTACTTACTGTTACCCACCTGTCACTCCACAATGGGCCGCTTTAAGTGTGCATATCTAAACAAAGCTGGAAGGGGAGTAAAAAACATTTTAAAAAATAAAAATAAGACTAACAATTCCAGAAGTTTTTCACTGGAACTCTAATGGTGTATCTGTGAAAAAGTAATAAATGGGTTATAGTCCATTAGGCAAGAACAAATTTTCCTCCATAATTTTATCTTTGTTTAATTGAATATTTAATTAGTATAAATATGAAACTAATTTTTGCATGTGTTCAGTACATTTAGCAGGAAGTTTGGTGCTAGGCTGCCTGGAGAAGCCCTTCTGTGGATGTGGAGGGCCACCTTGCCCTTCGTGTCCTCCTCGCTGGGCTGATAGAAGTGAGTGGGTCACTTGGCATTAGCAAAGGAGTAAGTTAGCATTTGCACTGAGCTGGATCTTGCCAGAATGTGCATATTGGAACCCGCAGACAGAGCCTGCTTTCACGTTGATGAATGGGTTTTCTCAAGCGTTCTGCTCCCTAGTTATGAGAAGGGTGACCCGGTCAGGAGACGACTTTATGAAGCTATAAAAAATGTATGTCACTTCGGACTCTCTAATGTCACGGGGAAGGAAAAAGAAAAAAAAACCTGTGCAAAACTGGCAGGGTAATAAGGCTGTTTTCAATGCTTGAAATAGCTTTCTGTCTACAGTCATATGTAGCTCTGAAACTGGGGCCGTAGAGGGTACCCACGGTGCATTATTGTTGGACAGATTAGAAAAAAAAAATCTTGGCTTTGTCTGGCTTTGCGTGCCTTCACGGAAATACTTACGATGATGACAATAAGACATTTCAAAACGCAGGTCCGGTACCTCTGTGTCAGAACTGGAGAAGGCGTATGTCTTTTTAAAATCAAGCTACGGACTCAAGGTGGTGATGATTTTTAAGTATGCAGAAAAGCCAGGAAGGGAGTTACCACAAAGCAAGCACAGTTTGAAAGGGCCTTTTCATCTACCATTTTATAAAGTCTTTCCTCTATATCACAAAGAATTTAAAATTAAAAAAAATAAAGAAAGGGTTTTCCAGGTACACTCGCCCCTGTGCCTTCCGTTGAATACCCTGGAGTTTACAAATAGTGACATGAAGATTTTAACAAAGACAGCCCTCTGTAGACCCACAATTAGGCATTCACTGAATTCTCTCACTCTGCTCATCAATATGCATATTTCATGATTTCATGTGCTTTCTTTTTGATATGTCACACATTTCATTACTCATGTTCAAATGTTAATTTACACAAGGAAGGGGACTCTGAGGACCAAGGTCAGGGGTTCTGTCTTTATTAGGGCTTCAATTAGTTACAGGTGAACTTTGGGGTATCTCAACTGGATTCATTGTGCTTTGTCATGACTGAGTTGTACAGCAGTCAAGCATTCCCTTGTAAACTCAGGACTACTTTGTCATTTCTGTTCTGAGACTTGTAAACTTCCTCCATCAGCACACTTGGGAAGGGAAAAATAACCATGTGAGAGGTTACGTGCTTGATATTACAATTACAGCAAGCATTAGGCTCATGGGTAGTTTCGAAGACAGAGAGATAGAAGCAATTTTTTTTCACTCTGGGAAATCAAATGTGATTTCATAGCTTCATGTCTTTCTCATGCAGATGTCTCTTTCCAAGAGAGATGGAAGAAATAATTTCAAGGAGGGCAAAAACAACTGACAGTGTTGCTGTGCACCAAAATAGCTCTGGCATCAGAGAAGGTTCTAGGACTCTTCCCTGGGATCGGGCTAATTGGCTGCTCTCCTGACTGTCCCACAGTTATAAAATCCATCACCTGTAAAGTCCTCAGCTATTTTCTCTTTGTAGCTTGAGAACCCCAACCTAACACAACAAGCATCCCTGTGTCAGAAGAGGCCTCATCAGTCTAGAGACTATTTTTGAACTTTGCATTAAAAGTAACACAGAAATAAAAAGGAAAACAAAAACAAATACTTACCTTTGGAGCATTTTAAAGGAAGACTGAATATATGCTCATTAGAAGTTTCAGGTATGTCCATACTTGAAAAGAGTTATTTTCTTTTATAACCTGGAAATGGGCAACAATGTGAACAAGTTGGCTTTTCTAGCTAAGTTTTTTTGTTTGTTTGTTTGTTTTCTGCCTTTCAGTAAAAGCAGAGGCTCTTTCCTTATTTGAATCAGTAAGTTTGCTTAAAAGGCATCCTGCAAGTGATGACATGATGAGATCTGTGACGTTAAAGAAAATAGAAGTAGATTTAAAGAAGTTGGAATGAATGCAATGGAAGTTGGAGGAATAATGGTCTCATATTTAATTAGTCTAATATTCCTTGTTCATTATATTTCATTATTTAATGCAGAGTAAAGTGTAGCTGAGCATGGAGTGAGGGAAACAGAACTGATCAAGTAAGTGTGCTTTTTAATAAACCTTCTGCTTCCTCTCTATCCCCTCTCGCACTTCATGGCTATCTTACATATACCAAAGACTATGTGTCATCTGTCATCATGATACAAAACTGAGGCGGTCTCAAGTAGGAAACGTGCTACTTCACAGCCTTCAGTGGTCTGAAGGCCTGATCACAACAAGTGTCCCCCCAGAAAACCCAGAACAGACACATAGAGCTCGGTTTCATTTTTCCTGAGTACCCATGCTTGCCAAGTATTTGCACCCGACAGCATAAAATGGATATTTTCTCAGGAAAAATTCCACATCACTTAAGAATTTATTAACAATTTACATAATTGCTTAAGTAATCTGCATAATTGACAGAAAGTTTTAATGTGACCCTAGTTCAACTGTAACACTTATGGTTTTAAATTGAAATTGGTATAATTCATTTATGAGAGTAATTAAGCCATGGTGTCTAACAAATACAACGTGTACTGCCTGGGGCCTCCAAGGCCAGAACACACTATTAGAATGTTTTATTTAAATATGTCAAATCTGTTCATCTCCACAGTCACCCATGTTAAACTAGAGAAAATGGCTTGTTTGACCTTGAGCACTGTGTTTCTGAAAAGAAAGTACTTGAACCTCAGAATTCAGCAGTGTATAGAGGAATCCTTAAGCTAAAGTGCGTAAAGCAAGGATAGGATGCACCTCATTTTTACTTCCAGAAAGTGTTCTGAACTGAGTTTACAATACTTACAAAACTTATTGGATATCAATTTTTAATAAGAATAAAAAGTCTGAAATTAATAAATTGTTAGGTTATGACAAGATGACTAACACTCATAAAAGTAAAGGAAGTAGAGAATCTATACCCTCCTACCCTGAAATGCATACTTTTCACATTTAAATGCATAATAAATTCAGTTAATTGAAGGCCAATTGTACCAGATAGAAACTAATAGTACTAAAAAGTGCTATCAAATCTGTCCAGGGAAAACAGTGATTAATCTGGTTAAAAGTTCATGGCATGTAATATCTTTTCACTTGGAAATTATTAGATCTCATGGCTTGACCTGATCACTGCTACCTATGCAGCTATAGGGAACTGAAAAACTATGTGGGGGGACCAGATACAAGTGGCATGGTTATGTAGACCAAGTCTATCATGAATGCACTCAAGATGCATCCATTTGAGACACGCCTATGACTATTCCAAAGTAAATGCTATATTTATCCCCATGCACAGTACTGGACACCAACACTCAGCCATCTTCCTTCTCTTCCTCATCCTCCTTCTAGAATTTTCTCTTTTATGACTCTTTTTTTCTCTGACACTTTATTCTCTAGTTCAATTCTCTGTCCTATTTCCCTCAATTCTTTTTTTCTTGTGCTTTGCTTACTTCTAAATTCAATCTCCCCCTTGCCCTTGAGTTGCTCCTCTGAGCATATTACTTGCCATTCAACACGGTCTTCTCCATAGCCAAGCAACCCTCCAGGTAGGTGACATAATTTATCTTGTTTAATCAGCATTCAGTCCTTCAATGATTCTTCATTGTGAAGAAGAGGAAAGAAAACCTAATGTAGAGGAAACAAATGAAAAATGTAGCATTCCAAAAGATTCCAAGTTGCACCATGATGATATGACTGTGTACGCACTTGAAGAGTTCGACGTCATGAAATAACCTCTGGGGCTAGAGCATTGCCTCACTTTTATTGTAAAACATAAATTATAATAATTACAACAAACATAAAAAAGTAGAGAAAGACACATAGAACCAACATATAGCTCAATAAATTGTTCGAAGATCAGTAACCTTGTAAATATAATTCACATCAAGAAATAGAACTATGGTAGCCACTTTAGAACCCCTTCTATGTGTTCTATTCCATTAACAGTTTCCTTCCCATCATACAACATTCTTGTCTTATGACTAATGTTGATTACATCTTTGCATTTCTTTGTACAGTAGTTTTGACATCCACATGGGCATCCCCACATACTATATAAAGGACTATAGCCTGGTCCTTTCAAAATGTGGTGTCTCGAATTCCTTTTGTTGACAGCTTCTATCTCTTTGATCCTGTGATAGAACTGGTGAAGACTTACAGTTCTTCCGTAGCCTGGATTCTTCAGGTTTTACACTCACAGTGCTGTTTTTTACACTCTCGTGTTTTCTGAATTCCCTCAATATTGGCAGATGAGTCAAGAGGCTTGATGAGGTTCAGGTACGATCCTTTTGACAAGAGTGAAAATGTTGGCCTGTTCTTTTGACAAAGGGCACATAATGTCTGCTTGTCTTGTGAAGTTACTAATCACTGATGCTCAATGCCTAGATCCATTCATCGATTGTAGGGATTACAATAAGGTGCTCTGAAAACTTTTTTGTCTCTTTTTATGTATTATCTAGAATATTTTATAAAGATATGGTTTTCTTCTTTAGTCATGTAGTGGAACCATTCCCATAAAAATGATTTATCCTGTCTCCTTATCACTTTTCATGACAGCTAATGTGTTCAAAGTCTTTTCTTGAAGTTACCAATGATTTTGTTTTTATTGTCAATCTGCACAAATTCATTTAAAAATATATGCTGGATTTCAAACCATTGTATTTTTACACTGTATAATGCCCAAATTTTCACATCTTTGGCATCTTGCAACATTGGCTCATGAGTCCCTTTGCCACAATTTTAGTAATATCTAATAGTCTTTAGTTCATATTTTTAATTAGTTTATATTGATTATAGATTAATAGATTTAATAATTACTAATCTTTGATCATTTCCATGCTAAATTGTTATGGAGAAATTTAAGGCTTATACATTTTATTTCTGGTCCCAAATCTGGATTCCGCCTACTCTTTTTGTGGGCATTAAGACCTGTATTGTGCCCATCCAAAGTTTAAACATCTTAATGAAGTCTTAATCCAAATGTAACTGTATTTGACCACTAGGGAACTAACAAGGTTAAGTGAGGCCATAAGATGAGAGTCGTCATACAAAGAATTAGTTTCTTAAAGAGAAAAAAAAAGGGAGAGAGAAAAAAAAAGGAAGAAACACCAGAGACCTTTCTCTGTCTGAAAGGCCAGAAGAGGATACAAGGAGACAGTGGCAGTTTGGAAACCAGAAAGAAAAACCAGTTAAGTGTGACTATAAATGAGTACCATTATAGACACTTGTGGTGATGGGAATGTCTTATATTTTGATGATAGCAGTCACTGTCTGCTTTGTGATACTGTACCATGGTTTTACAAAATGTTACCATGAGGAAAGGGACTGGGTGAAGCAGGTAAGTAATTTCTTTGTATTCTTTTATATAACTGCTTTGAGTCTATTTTACCTTAAATTAAAAACAAAAGTTAAAAAATTTTAAAAGTCTTATTCATATGTGCATAATGATATGACTTTTCTTACCAGGAATTTCATTATTCTGAGTTTCTGCCCTTATCACATATGATAAGCTTTGTAATACTGACCATGTTCTTTAAATCTAAGCACAGATATAAAGCAATGCATGCGCTCTAAAGAGCACAATAGAGAATTAAACCTGTCCTGCCGGAAACAGCACTGTGAGCAAGCCGCTGCCTGGACCGGAACCTCCAGAACCAAGTCTCTCCCTGTGAGTCAGCATCAGTGTGGATTTCGGGGAGGGAGAAGTAGAATCGTCCTGCTGGAAACAGCATGCATGGCTGCTGCCTGGATGGGGACCTCCAGAGCCAAGCCTCTCCCCTTGAGACCCCACTGGCAGGGGGACAGTTAGATCCCAGTTCCTTCAGGCTTGTGGGCTGACAAACAAAATTGTCAACCACTTTCCCCAAGCGATCTGTGGATCCAGGGAAACACAGGCTCTGATGATGTAATTAAGGTGAAACACAATTGAATGCCTGTAGTGCTTTGTTGTTTCACTGACCTTGCAGGTCTAGGGCCAGTGATCTGATCATCTATTCAGAAGATAGCAGTACGCAGCATGGCATCTAGGAGGGGTCTCCTTCTGAGGGTGGTAGTCATTGTTGATTCCCTATTATGTCACTCTGAAGTCCTACATTGTTTATTATTTTGTTCGGTTAGGTCTTACTCTCTTTTGCTTTGTTTGATTATGTTATACCCAGTGACATGAGCAGCTATTTCAATGATAGTAAGATACATATGACAGCCATTTTGAATTAACTGTTATCTTGTTTTGTAGTCTTTTATTGTATCCATTGTTTAGGTTTTACTGTTTTTATTCTATTCTGTTCTGTTTGATTTTTACTGTGTCTGAAAGTATTTGCAGCTATTTTGAAGACAACAAAAGGCATTATAGTAACTATTGTTGACTTTGTAATGTTGTGAAGTCCTGTATCACTTACTCTGGTTTGTTCTGATTGGTTTTATTCTATTTTATTTTCCTTTGTTGTATCCTCTTTAAAATGAAATAAAAAGAAAGAAAGAAAGAAAGAAAGAAAGAAAGAAAGAAAGAAAGAAAGAACACAATGGTTGCAAATACAATTGCTCATGCTACATGTGAGTTACCAGAGATGGCGAGCTGTTTTTCTAAGTGAGAGCTTGCAGTATACAACTGATGGATTTCCAGTTTTCTCGTATACAGTCCTGTATATATGTAAAGAGTCATTGTGCCTGGTCCAGTGGAAATTTCAAAAACTGACCGTTTTATTTTGATGGTTGTTTGATCATTTTGAGTATTCTTTTGACAATCCCAAACATACTTACAGATTTCATTATTTCATTTAGGAATTCCTCCATATGTGTGTATCCAACAATTAGCTTTATGAATGCTGCTCTGAGTTCCCTTACTTTTTTCATATAGACATTTCCCATTTTCCTAGCAGATCTTTAAATTTTGGGTGCTGTCTTCAATAGTTTGTTGAAGTCTTTTGGGCGTTCCTGTTACTATGTTCCCTTTCATCATTTGCTTTGTTTAGAAACTCATTTTGACTTTCAGTCAATATACGTACACACTTTCATACACATACATACACATCACCACCAAAACCTCCACACTGCCAGCCTTCTTAAATGATTATCCCTCATTCATATTGAAAACTCAGGTTACATGTCTTCAAAGCATCTATCCCTTCTCCTTTAGGCCAAGTGTTCCTGATACTGTGTCAATAATAGACTCAATTATCTGGTTCCTTGGGTAGAATATAAATTCTCAAAGGGTAGAATCCACTATTTCATTCTCATTGCTATATCTCAAATGCCAAGGTCAACACCAGTCTCAGAAAAGCCAACCATCAAGAGAAAGCAGTGTTTGATTTTGTAGCTCTCTGGAGGGTGAGGGTGATGTGATACAGTGTGACAGGATTTGAGACTGGCCCATGGGCAGTTTGAATATTTCACGAGAAAAAAAAAACAATAATTTTGTTTGCACATTTTAAAATTTTAAATATAAGCTTTTTTGTTATTTTTATAGAAATGTTTTGACTTATTAATAATTAGCTGTTTCTTAAAGAAGGTGCTACAGAAAAATGCATTTCTCTTCAGCATATTTGTCCATGCACATAACATACTCTGATTGTTTCCATTTGCACTACTCCCGTCTGAGCATCCCTCTCCCACCCCTGGTTCCCTTCCTCTTCTCTAATTGTTTTCCTTATACATGCATTCATGTCACTATGTTTATTTTTCCTTAGATTCTCCACAGGAGAGAAAATATGAAATTGTCGTGTTTCTGAGTCTGGATTATTTCACTTGACATAGCAATCTTTGATTTCAACCAGTTTCCTGTAAGTCACATGATTTTGTTATTTTTTATGATCAAATAATATTCTGTTGTGTCCAAATACCACACTTTAATAACGTATTCACTAATACGTAGTTTTACTATTAGTAAATACATAATGTATTTACTACTAGTAATATTCATATAGCATATGTCTGGTGATAATTTTATGATTTTTAGGGTTTCAGTTTTATATTTGATAGTTTTAAATATTTTGTTACTAACTTGTGGCCTTATACAATCAACTCATCAAATTGACTAGCTTATTGCAATATAAAAATATGAAAAATTTTAATTCAGAATGCCACTATTTATGGAATCTGTGCCAAGGTATTCAGTGTGAATACCTATTGTGAACCCCTAAATGTTAAAAAAACTGAATTTTGCCTGGTGGCACAAAGGCAAAAATGTAAGTAGGACTATGACAATTGAATTTTATTGCATAAATTAATCTTTATTTGTCCCCAGTTTGTCTACTTGTATGGAATTCAAAGAGTGACAAGAAATTAAACATTTGAACTCTTGTAAAACACACTATATATAAAGGGCTGGGGATTTAGTTCAGTGGCATAAGTGCTTGCCTAGCAAGCGCGAAGTAGCGAGTTCACTTCCCAGTGCTGAAAAAAAAAATACTCTATATGAACTTTCTGGTAAGCTAACATAGATTTTTTCTTCTTCTTCTTCCAAGCAAGCACAAAAAATCTAGAGAGCAAATTGGATTTAAAGAGAAGGCTTTCAAAGTTGTACAAGTTTTTCTTAATTGCTACGAGTCACACAGGAAGCTTGTGAAATTACTCCACATGAAGGACCCAGTGCTATTGATTGACAAAATTATTTACAAAACGGTATTATTGCTTCAAGGTAGTTCACTCTGTTTGCAACCCAGGAGCTGAAATTCTATGCTGTGGGTTCCCTTGCAACCCAGCATAAATGTGTAACCTATGGCCAATAAGGAAAAAGGTTTATTGTCTCACACCCTACATCCCTCACACAATTTTTATGATTTAATGATCTTTGTTCAGGAATTAATATACCTCATTTAGTCAATAAGCAAATACACATTTTGAGTAAGCATCTTCTTCCCTTTCATTCCAGCCTGATTTAAATCTGGTGATAAGTAGCCACAACTTTTTCTATTCCTTCGCCTTATGGTTTTCTCACTCTTCTTCGTAACTATAGGACAAAACTCTTATAAGCAGGCCTTATAAATTTTGATGACTTCTGGTCATAGTGGATATTTTGAGCTAACTCATTTTGGTCTTTGAGGATAGGCAAAACTGCCACCTTGTCTTGACTTAGATTTCTACTACTAATCTGTTACTAAATATGAGACTCTGCTTCTCATGATGGGAAAAATTTATACTCCCCCAAATAGTTCATCAATGATCCTATGCTTCACCTTATGTTGGCTCAATATTTCCTTCCAGCAGTTTATCTGGGGACAGTTAGTGTGCCTCTAGGCTGCCTGGCTGTACCCTACCTGGCTCCTCTCAGGCTGTGAGAAAATTCTTAGTCATTCTTGAGCATTCATGAGTAACACAACAACAGGCTTTTAAAGTGGACCATTCTTCCTTCTTTCCCCTTGGGACAGAAATTGTAGACTTTCTTCTTTAAGTTTTTCATTTGGCTGGTATTCTACTTAACTTCACATCTTTGAACATAGTCCGCTGTGTGCCACCATAACTTCACACTCTAGGAACCGTATCTAGATCATGCTTTGAAGGCTATCTCACTAGGTTCCATCCTCCTGTTATTCTTTTCTTAGGAAATGTAGTGAAAAAATAATGCAACTATACATTATAAAACCTTTCCAAGGTAAAAGAAAAACAATTTCCTTCTTTGGTTTTATAGTTTTATAGGGAGCTATAAAGCCGCCTTATATATGTCCTTTGCAAATACTGAAATAATAGTCTACTTTTTTTGTGTGTGAGATGTAGGTTTGGTGGTTGCAATTGTTGGAAAGAGGAGAATTTCTGCAAAAACTTCAACCACAAATAACCCCATTTTAGTATCTTGTTACATATAGTACACATATGAAAGAGGGATGCCTGATGAAATAGTGTTTATCATTGAAAACCTTTGCTCTAGAAGATGGGAGCATTTAATTAATTATTGATCATTTTTTGAGAGGTGAAGTAAGATTAGAAAAGTCACATTGGATATAGAAATAACAGACCATCCCCCAAGTGTGCAGCAATAAAAATCACTGCAATGAGAATAAAGGAGTTGTAGGAGATAGCAGAGAACTATGGTGACAAGCAAACAAATGAGAGCCAAGTCGGTTATGGTTGATTAAACAAAATCTTTCCATAGTTATGAGACTATTTGTCTCTTTCTCTTTCATTGCTTTGTGTAAGAGCAATAGCTTAATTGTTTTGTTATTTATAGCACTAATTATATTATTATGTTTTGTTTTATAATTTTGCCTAAAATCTATGGTCAGTGCCAGATACCCATTATATGACAGGAACATCTGGGTCATTGATGGCACATTCCTACCTTCAGCATGTTGATCTGTGTGATGTGAAATTGCTTCGAGGTATGTGTCATAGCCACATATAGAAAGAATGACTTCGTCTCCAGCCACTGAATATGATAATGTACTGTGTAAAGACCTTCTCAGTTATTTCAGTTCCTTGTAATCCTTGATCTCAGTTATTCCCCCTTAAAATGCTCATCATCAGTAGCAACAAATACTAGATAAATTCAAATAGACATTTCTGCAGGATAAATGCAGAAACCAAGGCTCTGAGACACTTATTAACTCCTTGGTGTCTGTTTAGCAATTTATATTTGAAATCAGGCCCAACATTCGTCTCTGTTGGGTCTCATACTTTTCTATAAAAATATTGAAAACTGCAGTGATCATTGGCTGTGAGAGTACATGGGTCTTCAATGGTGAGGAATGAGTTAAAGTATAGTAATTCAATACATTGTTGAAAATCATCTCCATTCTTTAAGAATTTGAGCTTGCTACCACTCATATTCTCAATCTGCTTCTTCATACCTGCTAGAGTGACTACTGTCAAAAGTAAAACTAAACAGGAGACAACTGTTGGTGAGGATATGAGCAAAAAGGAATCCTTGTGTTCTCCTGCTGGGTGTTATGGACTGAATAAATTATGCTGTCCTCAAACTTATAGATTGAAGCTTTCAATGCTTTTGGAGACAGACTAAAGGAATTATTATCATCGAATGAGTTCATAAGAGTGGTACAGTCGTTTTGATCTTAAATGGTCTCCAAAGCCCATGTGTCAGAGGCTCATTTTCATGCTATTGGAGATGGTGAAATTTTTAGGAAATGAGCTCAAATTGGGGGGCTTACAGTAAGGTTTTTCTCTTTATAAGTTGATTGTATCTAGTATGTTTTACAGTGACATAAAGTTAACCCAGGTGGGGCCTGACTTCTATAAGATTAGTAGCCTCATAAGAAGATGAATAAAAAAATTCTCAGTCTTCCTCCTTCCCTCCTTTCTCCCCCAAACCCGATCATATAACTGAGAAAGTGACTTTAAACTGGAAAGAGAACTCTCACCAGAAAATAGATGTGGCCAGAAATTTAGTCTTTCACTTCTATGGCTCTAAAACTAAGAAAATAAGTTTCTATTGTTTAATATGCCAAATCTGCTGTATTTATTATGGCGACCTCATCCTATTAATATAGTGGCATTGTGAAATGGTAGAGTTACTGTGGAAAGTAATATAGCAGTTACTCAGAAAATTTAAAATGGAATTACTATATAAAACAGCAATTCTATTTCTGACTATATGCTCAAAAAATTGAAGGTATGCTCTGAAGAGATATGTGTACACTCGTGTTCATTATGTCATTATTTAGAATTATCCAAAGGTGGAAATAACCCACATGTTCATCAGTAGATGAATAGATAAACAAAATGTCATATGCACACACTATACAAAGAAAAAATATTCAGTCTTAAAAAGGAAGGGCGTTTGGATGCATACTACCTAATGGGTGAAGCTTTAAATCATTACAATAAATGAACTGTCAGTCACAGAAAGGACAATTACTATGATTCCACTCATATAAGATACCTATTGTGGACCAATTTGTAGAAATATATAGTTGAGCTGTGGTTGCCACTGACTACAGGCAGAAAAAAATGAAGTGTTAGTGTTAATGAGTATAGAATTCTAATTTTTCAAGGCAAAAGAGTTCTAGAAATTATAGCTTAACACTGTGAACATACTTTGCATTACAGAACTGTACTTAAAAACAGTTAAAATGGCAAAATTTATGCTATCTGTGTTTTACCAAGATTTTTTAAATTTTAAAACAACAACAAACCCAGAGTTGAACAGATTTTCTCTGGGGAATCTACTATGAGCTTAACACATTTTTATAACAATTAGAAACACTGATTCTTAACCACCATCAACCACTATTCCAAAGGTCCTATAAGTTTACATGTGTCTACCCTGAGATTTCTGATGGCCCAGAATAATGACTTTAGCTCTCTAAATTTTAGCTCTCTATATTTTGCTTGTCTAGGTAAGTTTTGTCCCTTCCATGAAACTTGGAGTTTGAGAAAGAAAATAATGGAAAGCCTCACCATCAGGAAATTAAATGCTGCCTCCTGCAGTATTTGTGGGTCAGAGATATTGGCTTTATATCACAGCGTATGTTTCCAATATGTGCCCATCAGCAGACACTTTACTCTATGCATTCTGTTGTGCTAAAGATTTCAAAGCACTTTATGAATAACAATTTCCTGAGATGTTGGCCTCTGGACACCGAATTGGTTTTTTTGAGTAGACAGCTCAACTTCACCCTGAAAGGTGTAGGGACATGAGGAGAAGAAACACCATCTGGGTATAGGGGTGGGCTGTGTAAGTATAAAGTGTGTGGAAAAGTGTGGAGCAAAGAAGGCTTTCCTTTGGTCTCTGGAGAAGTTTATAAAAACAGCA